>VMDR010002724.1:0-84680 GCA_007922815.1 Macrotus californicus
CTTACTCCCATGGAAAAGTTGCCCCACTCACCTACACCGACGTTGAAGGCAGTCCTGGCATGGTGTGCTTGTGTGACAGTGATCCACGGAGGCTCCGAGGGCTGGGCGAGTCCTAGCCTCACTGTGTGGCGAGGAGCAGTGTGCCCGGGCAGGTGCTGGTGTTTGTCCTTGCCGTTCGGGTCTGAGGAATGATCTGTGCATTGAGCCGTCTTAGAGTCATCTGGGAAAGTTAGATCTAGGACCATGAATCATCCTCTCAAATTCATGATTCACTGCCTCTCCAGGACAGTGCCAAGGGACAAGATTCATTTGTAATAGTGATAGCTATTGAGAGGGATTTGGGACTGTCTAAATCTTGTCTTGACATTGATCTAAAATGGAACTTTTGAGATAGAAAGTTTCCTTTAAGTGTTTCTTACAGATGCCGCAGTATGAATTCTTACCGCTTATTCTCATCGTAAGAGTTTTCTCTGATCATATGACACTACCAAGGTCTAGCAGGCCACAACCACACAGTGAGTTTGTGTGTCTATGAAGTGTGGCAAGACACCAGCCTCAGAGACAGGAGCTGGGGAGGATGAGCAATGGGGTGAGCTGTGGCCACATCACTTTGATTGACTGGAGAGTGTAACCATCAGCCGCTAGGCTACCCTCCCGCCTAAGGCACAACTTCTGTTTCCATATAATTACTGGGCTCTCAATCCTTGGCCTAAGAGTCAGTGGAGAAAAGGAAGGAGCCACCCGGGCTCTAAACTAGGGCTTTGTGGTCATGTCTTGGCACTGGCCTTCCATACCAATCACAGCAAAACCTGCGTGAGGCCCATGATACTCGGTGTGTGTAATTTCCACTTTATCCAGGAGAAACCATAATTGGAGGGATTTCTCAGCTCTGCAATTGAATCTAAGTGTTGGTGGAGGCCAGGAGAAGAAAAACCTGGGGTGGGATGGTCCCGTCCTCTAAGAAACATCCTGTGCATGAGATTGTTGTCCTTCCTGCCCTCCCAAATCAGCCCCCTTCCCCCCATGAAAATGGGGCTTTGGGCTGGAGGTTGAAGCCGTAACTGGTACTGACAGCCCAGGGGGTGAGGGGGTGCTGCCCCTGTTTCATCGTCTTTCTGCCGTCATCACGCCATCAAACAAAAGCAGATTTCATCCATCCCTGTGTGAGACCACTCACCTTTGACCATTAATAAGAAGTCAGGAAAATCCATTCCAATTTGAGCCCCTTTATGTGCCCACATAAGCCCTTCGTCTCCAATTAAAAAAATGTCTATCTCTATGTGGAATTCTCCCGGCAGAGCTCCAGCAGCAATCCCCGGCCTGCCCTCGCTGGCGGTGGGGCTGGGTGGTGCCCACTCAACGGAGCTGGTTGACTCAAAGAGCAGTGGTGAGAGTGGGCTTTTCATTAAATATGAGCAGATGTGAAATGTAGAGGGTTTGACAATTAGAAATGGCAGGAGAAGGGCCCTGGAATCAAAGTGAGGTCAGATGGGCGGATCAAATTACTTCTCTTACATTCTTTAGTTGTTCTGAAAATCATTTTGAATTAGTGTCAGCAGAGCCATGATGGGTTTTGCCCTTTGTCTTTTATGCTGGGGCTGTATTGTTTCCCAAGACACTCATTAAAGGTCATTATATTATTACAGGGCTGCTTTGGTCGCAGTCTCCCAGTTGAGCCAGTGTGCTTCGGAGACTGCCTAATTCGTTCCTCTCTTGCCTTTCGTCTCCCTCCTTACCATTTTTTTTTTCTTATAAGGGGAAAGATTTCCGTTTTCAAGGGACATTAAATTGAAACACAAAGTCCCATTATGTGCTTTCTGAAGTGGGAAGAGAAGTAGCCAGTTCCCAGGGGAGTGGTAATGTATTAAAAGTGTTCACACAGTTTTAGAAATCTGCCTTCTCCCAGCAGGGCCTGCCGGCTCAGCTCACCTCTGCTTGGAGGTGTGGCCCATTACCGCCTGTCGGTTTTTGTGAAGTCACTGGCTGCTCTCACCGTTGTCTCCTCCTGTTGAACTCACGAGAGATGTAAGGCCAGACTGTGCTGACACAAAGATCTGTCGGGAAGGAGTCCTTTACAGGAGACTTAAAAAACAGTGTCAGAAAAGTAAGGTGGAGACCAGTAAGGATTCGTCACAAGACTCTTCTGTAGGGCAAGACTGAATTGTTCAATGTGGTGGGCTAGGGTATGGGTGTCTGCGTACCATCATTGTCTGGTTATTCCAATTTTGTTTCCACTTCAGGTGATTCTGGGCAGGAGTACCAGCTCTCTTAAAAGACACCCAGATGGTATGGGCCTCAGACTTTCTATAGGTAGCTGTATTCTAATACCATCAAATATAAAAATACGTGTCTAACAACACACACACACACACACACATAAATATAGATACAGGTTGTAATCATTCCATTTGCCCTCAATATAAATTTGTAAAGTGGTCCTTTTTCTCTGTTGAGAATTTATTCTTATTGTTTGTCTTGCCTGCTCTCTGACTGCTAAGTCTAACAGAAAGGGACAATTAAAATTATGATGCAGTGACAACGTAGGGCCCTATTGATTCAAACCTACTGAGACCTGCCTGACAGGATGCTGGCCACAAGCTGTCAGTTACTGTGGCATGAACAAATTAATCATGTGCCAGAAGAGAAACAGATTTTTAGACTTGCACTTGGAAATAGTTTTAGTTAAAGTACATGTGTGATCACTCACACCAACCTTTCAATTTACTAATAGTTTAAACCTGTCCTCTCATGTATACCCTTTTCCAAACTACTGTAACTAATTTTAAATTGTGCATGACTCTTATTTGGGGTATAAATATAATAGAAGGAGGCATTCGACGCCAATGGTTAGGTCGAGACGAGAAGTCCACTACAATTAGGTTGAAGGGAGACATACCAAAATCAGTTCGGTGTAATCTTGAGTCTTGTAAGATAACAAACAAAAATCAGCTTATCCCGAGTAGCCTTTGGTTTGTGAGACAGAGAATTAACATTGTCACTGGGACTGAAGTCACTCGGGTGAACGAGTGGCATTTTGCAGTACATAAAGTCAGATGCTGGGGCAGGGGCGGACATGGCTCTAGGAAAACGTCTGTCACGGGGCACACCCTGTGCTGACAGTTGCCAATACCTGTTAAAGGGGGATTTAATTCAATGAGTTGCATTTAAAAATCAACAGGCTCTCATTGTCTCATTCCTTTTATACATAGTTTTGGGTGACTTCCTCAAGCCCTCTTTCTAAATTTTATTAGTTTATTTTACTTCTAGGGTCTCTCCTTCCCTCTCCTCCCACTCCCTTCTTCCATCTCTCCTTCTGTCTCTCCGTCTGTCTGTCTGTCTGTCTCTCCCTCTCCCCATGGCACCGAGCACTAAAGCAGCCTTTGGGTCATACTCTAGCTCTTTAGCCAGCTCTGGAGCATGCATCCTGATTTCCCCATTTGTATCCTGTTGCGGGAAGTGAACACAAGACGGTGAACTGGCCTGGCCAGCCATGTCATCATTCCGTGAGACTCATCATGCACCTGGGAGGGCCTCTTAGGACACTTGTGTTGGTAGCAGACAAGGCGACAAAACCAGTGCCGCTCACTTGATGTCGTGGTGGCCGCATTTAGCAGTGAGTTGACTGGAAACATGGCTCCCTATGTGCTTATTTAGCGGTCGGCTCTTTAAATCAGCATAAGGCAGCAATCATGCTTGGGCAAAATTTCCTGTGCAAAGAATCCCTTAAATCGCCCATCTCTAAAGAGACCCAAACGAGCCAGGTTGTCATTCTTAATAAATAGCTGAGTTGTTCTCTTTTTCTTTTTAGTTTAGCATCCGGTGATGTAGTTGGCTTGCATTTTGGGGCCTCATTGGGCTCCCAAACAGTATTGTGGAATTCTTTAAGATAAATCTGCTGTGAAGAGGCACCACGTATAGATGAAAGAGAAAGGGAGCAGTGGGCAAACAGAAAAATTGGCAGCAAGTTTTTCAAAAGAAACCCTTTGAAACGGAGTTGGGAGACAAAAAGTAGAAAGGTCAAAGTGAAGAAAGACTGAAGGGTCCTCGGTGTGTACCCAGTCACTTGGACACGTCCCTTTGCAGGGAAGTGCTTCAATAGCGGACTCGGCTCCTCCAGGACAAACTAGAAAAGACGTTGGCGTGCCACAAGTAAGCTGAGCAGAGAGGTCCTTGTGCAAGGTGACATGGAAATTACGTTTACATTTTTATTTAGGACAGTGGCCGGTTGTCCCAGTACTCACCCTGACAGCTGTTACCACCAGGCAGCAGATTCTCTGTCTTACCTCCGTGATGGGGGACAGAGGTGGCCGGCTAGCTCTCCATCTTCTCCCTGCTCCACTATCTTGGGTGACAGATGCCAGGGCCAGCCCGCCTTTCACTTGCGCTTTCTTGTCAAGGCTCTGCCTTGAGCCCAAATCCTGACCTTTACTGTATGAAATAAAGTACTGATGAACAAGCAGAGGTTTGAATTAGAGCAGCTTGGAGCAAATGTCAAGTCCATCTCTGCTCCCTCCTCCACCTGTACCGGGAGCCTGGATTAGACCCAGTCTGCAGTCTGCAGTGCCTTAGGCTTTATGGGTCTGGGGAGACATAACTTATTAACAAAGAGTTATTAAATTTTTATCAATTTTACAACACAATGTAAATGCCTCCTATGAATCTACATTGTATTCATTATCATTTAAAACGTTAATTAAGTCAAAGTTGCATTTAATTTCTCTCTAAATGGGCCTCTGGGAAGAGGCTTTTAGAAACATCTGTGGGAGCATGCAGCTCCAGAGACAGGGAATCCCCCAGCCCGCACTCAGGATAGCCCCCGAGTTGATTGCAATCGCATGTCTGTGGCTAATTTGTTGTGATGCGACTGGGCATTGTCTCAAATTAGCATCAGACCGATGATGGTGTAAAGGCATCAGGGAGAGGCTGGTAGGGCAGCGGCCCAGGCTTCACTGCCTCCTGCCTCCCTGTGCCTTCCAGACCGAGATGGGAAGTTCATCCAAGACACCTCTGGTCTCAGTCCTGCCTCAGATTCTCCCTTGTCACATGGAGCCTGTCGTGTCAGGTGGATGCTTCCTTCATCTGACATGGACATTTGTCCTCTGGCTCGACCAATTCACAGCATGTGCCAGTATGCTCATGGGGAAGATCTTAGAGTTTGGGGGCTTGGACTTGCATTTAAACCTGGAAACACTGAGCTCTGTGCAACGTAATGAGGACCCTTTTCGGACAGAGTAGATGTGGAGATTAAAAACTGATCGTGCTCTTGGGTGAGGGGAGAGGAAGGGTGAGGACTGCTAAGGTCCGCTGAAAACTGCTTTCCCCTTTTGAGGCTAGGTTGGTGTTTTTGCCTTGTCTGAGTGCAGGCTACCCCCTGGACAGGTCTGCTGTTTTTGCGTATGTATTCCATCTCCCCGGAGCAGGGACGTGTTAATGTGGGGGTACAAGGAAATGGCTAATTGCTCAACTTGGATTCAAGTTAAGAGTGGACTCAGTGGAGTCTCTGCTCTTACCCCATGGAAGGTACTCTGCCAACCAGCGTGTGTGTGAATGTTAAATTGAACACATACCGTTTGCTGCATTGATGGTGCTCTTTATGTCCTTTGCCGATATGAATTTAATCCTTATCAAGACCTGGTAAGTGCTATTTGCTGCCAAGGCATCTGTAAACCGTGCCATTTACAGATGAGGCAACTAAGGCACAGAGAGATTTGATGACCTGCCAAGGGTCACGCGGCAAGTCGGTGGCAGGGATGGGATTTGAAAACAAGCTGGTGGCTCCGCAGCCTGTGGAGTAAGTTGAGTTTCTCAGTTACGCAGTTGATGATCCATGGGCCTGACTATCTCCGAGGAAGGACGAAAAGGTGAGGATTCCAGTAATGAAGACTCAAGACAGTGTGGGGAGTGCTGTGAGAGACAGGTAGGCGCAAAGGCCCGAGGTCACCTCCTCTTGGTCAGCCAAGCAAAGATCCCATAGGATGCATCATTGCAGATGTGCCTTGGAGGACAGGAGAAAAGGGTGTTCTGCCTAGCTGCGTTAGGAAAGGTAAGGCAGTGGGGGGAGGTCAGGAGGCTCCTGCCAAGCAGCCAGTCACCCAGTCTGGTTGGAGCTTAGGTCCTGTGCAGCAGGGTGTGGGGAGCGGAGCCCTGAAGGGCAGGTAGGGCCTGTATTGACAGGGGCTGGGCCATGAGGATCTCGTCCTTAATCTGAAATACAATAGACAGCTTTCAAGGTGTTTGCTCAGGGAAGTGATGCGAGAGGCTTTGTTCTGGGAAGACTTCTGTGGCAGCTGTGGAAGGAGGGACTGGGTCCAGGGGGAAGCTGAGAGGCCTGCGAGGGTGACGAGCCGCAGAGGGGTGCTGTGCTGGGAGGGGCAGCTCCCAGCCACTCTGAGAAGCCCCGGAAGGAGGGCCCAGGCAGGATCACTAGCCTCTAGGATTCTGCAGCTTCAGAAGCACGTTAACCAAAGGCGGAGCCAAGAAGTAAAGATACTTTTAAAGAATGTTTAATTAACAGCTGGGAAGCAGTAGAATTCTGTCAGTTAAATTTCTTGAACACAGTTCCCACCAGCCGACCTGGCGGTCATCGCAATTCCTGCCTGGGCTCAGTGGAGTTTTCTTCCTGTTGGAGGAGAATTTACTCAAGTCTCGGCTGGGACCAGAGGCCTGCAGGGCTCTCTCTGCTGCTCCAGGTCCCGCAGATCTGTTCCATCCAGTTCCTGTTTCTAACTAGTGTGTTTTCTTCCTCCTGCACTGTTCTCCCCATTTCCAGTAAGATGCACATCTGGAGCATGTTGAAGGTGAGAGAGATAGGCAGCTCCCAGTTGCTGCATGAATGTCATTGACCCAGGCTGGGTGGCAGAAGCAAAGCAAGTGGGGGCCACCAGCTGGGGTTTGTGACCAGCCTTGAGGGTCTCGGTTCAAGCTGCGTGTGGCAGCTTTAGTTAGAGCTCATGGGAATCACTTTTTAAATCCCAGTGTTTGGCAATGAGACTCTTCCCCTCATCTTTCTCAGGGAGATGGCATGTCTTCTGACATCCAGGAAGGGGAAAAAGGCAGTGTTTCTCATCCCATTCACTGAAAATCCATTGTGGTTTTCCGCCACTTCTCCGTCTCCAATGGAAATACCAAACATCTCCCGTGAGGTGCTGCCACACAGAGTCTGGGGAAGGCACGTGGCATGTCTAAGGACCATGGTAGCTTTCTTTCCTTCTTACTTCTTTGTGCACAAGGCCTTTGTCTGCCTTCGTGGTGTCTGTGTCAGCATCCATGGCTGTAGGATTCGTGCACACCATCGACCCGAGGGG
Organism: Macrotus californicus; assembly: GCA_007922815.1. Taxonomy (NCBI): domain Eukaryota; kingdom Metazoa; phylum Chordata; class Mammalia; order Chiroptera; family Phyllostomidae; genus Macrotus; species Macrotus californicus. Next base: position 7,305 of record VMDR010002724.1, read on the forward strand.
CCGTTAAAACAGCACAGAAAAGTGCTCGAGTCCTGCATCCCCTCCCAGTGGTGGGGTGTGCAAGCTAAGGATGCCAACTTCGGGAAGTGGATGAAGCAGAATGCACCGCCCCACAGGCTGGGTGTCCTCCTTCCTGTCTCGGGGGCTTTCTCCCAAACCAGCGTGTTGAATTACCTAGGTGCTCAGGGAAGCCGCCATCCCTGCATTGGCTTCTAAGAGTTCAGTTTTCCCAGGAGGACTCTACGTGGACAGGAAGAAGTACAGTGTTGTCAGACCCGCACAGCTGACACCTCAGCATTGAAAGGACCTTTTTGTACACAGCTGGACAGTGTGCCTTGTGCGGAGGGAGGTTCTGGACATTGCCCACAGATTCTTGTTGTGAAGGGATGTTCTTCTTATGTCCGTCCTGCTCAGGTGAGCTGGGTGAAGCATCAGGAGGTTCCACAGTGGCCCTTCTGCTCTGCACAGCTCATTCAGCCCTCCCCATGAGGGACTCTCCTCCTACAGCCAAGGAAACAGCAAAGAAACACTCCCCTGGCCTCTCCAGTAATCCTGAAAGCCCACTCTGTCCCCTTCAACACAATGGTGTGCCTACACCAAATCTTCCTGGGGTTACGGGTAAAACCTGTGCCAGCTCAGAGTGGAAGCTGCTGAGACGCATCTGCATCAGATGACCAGCTGCACTGAGGGAGTTAAATGAAGTGAGAAAGGCTGCTCCTCGGAGCCAGTGCCACGCCACGCCACATGGACAGACAGTGCGGAGAGTGGCACGTGCGCCACAGCGTGGGCCGTCTCCTGGGAGTGGAGCTGAGGGCTGCCGTTGAAGTCATCTCCATTTGGCCATGGCCAATGTCCACTTTCTGGGCTGGAGCCTGTTGGATTGTGCCCAGGCAAGAAAGGACCTATAGGCAGCCTTCCTTCCTTCCCTCCAAGGTCAGGAATGTAGCATGCTGGCATCCTTGGTTGGGCTTCAAGTGTTGGCAAGAGTACCGGAATACGAAATGGCCTGCAGGTTCCAGCTCAGTAAATGTTTGATGAGTAAAAGGACGAGGAAATGAAGGGGTTCTCAACCATCAGTTAAAGGAATAGTAGTGTGCTGGAAGCAGGATGGTCCTGGATCTGTGAAGCTTAGAACTGTCTACGCGGCTTACAATATGATTATATGTATATGTATATCTATATACACATATGTATAAACATAAAGAACTGGATAGAAGAAGATGGAGGGGGAAATGCAGCAAGAAAATCAAGGACCTAAGTGAAGGATCTTGAAAATCAACAACTAGTAGGTATAGTCTGTATTCTATGTGGACGTTAAATATTGGGAAAGAAGACACAGAAACAAAGACAGAAAAAAATCGCAGGCAGAAATCTACCAACATTTCAGGTTTCAAGGGCTACGTGTATATAGAGCATTTGTCCTAGAAAATCAAAAACTAGTGACATTTGTGTTCAGTTTTACTGGTTTTCATGAACAGGATAGTGTTTCTGTGAGTCGGGGTGGCACGCAAATGAGAATGCGTCGGGTGAAGCCAGTGTGAGCAGAGAGGTCCCTTTGTCGAGGGCAGTGGCCACTTGCAGGGGCCACGTCAGCCTGCCCCAATGTGGAGAAGCATTGAAGGCCGCTCCTGAGTGTTAGGATCATTGACGGTGACTTGAGTTAGCCCGATCAAATCCAACAGCACCTGTGTGACAGTTCCTCCCACCTAGGGATGTCCAAAGGCTGAGTGGATCATGGTTATTCTCTGTTAAGAGCCAATATTCGGTTTATTCTGCTTGAGATGAGGGGGCAGAGAGCTTTCTGGATTGCTCACAGAGATCTCAGGCTGCACCAGGCATTCTCTTGCTTTTGAGTGGCTTTGAATTGCTCTCTGCATTTTGTCCAGGTTGATCTGGGCTTTTCTTCAGTGCAGATGAGTCAGTTTCCACCTACGGCCTGTAACACATTCAACTAGAGGAACACGTCCAGCAGGGATGCTGCAAACCCTAAACAGGTGTTACTGCAAAAGGAGACAATGAGCTGCAGAGAGGAGAGGTGCACAGTGAGAACAACAGGATGAAACTTGCCAGGAACGCAGAGGCTTGGTCATGTGCCCCAGAAGTCTTGGGATGAGGGTGGGACGTGTGCAAGGGGCTAGTGCTAGAAGGGCCACTTCACAGAGTTCCTATGTTAAGATGAAGTTGGGTGTTGGCTTCCTGTCTTTTCTCTGATAGAAATTAGGGGATTCTCAAGCCATTCCCCTCACTGTGCAGTGAGCTAAGTGATGTCCTTGGCAATTAAAGCCTGAAATTCCAGGAAACCTTACAGCATGAAGAGGGAGAGTAGAGGTGGGGTTTGAGTATTTTCTAGGGAGTCTGGAAGTCCTTCCTGGCCCTGGCTTTCTTTAGAGTGTTCACCACGTGGGTGCTCAGTGAATGCCGAGTGCTGTGACACGAGTGATCCTTGCCCCCGTGTGAATCCGTATACGTCTCAAAGCACTGGCATCTCATTTCATCTAGGCAAGCTCAGAATAGGCATCATTTCTTACTATTGCTTACTATCGTTTCTTACTTACTTACTTATTTACTGGACTTGGGACAAGTTGGAGAAGGTCTCCATTCCTTAGTTTCCCCGTCTGCAAGATGGAGATAACAACCATGGCAGGAAGCGTGGAGAACAAGCAAGAGGGGAGCAGATGGTGGGGAGGGATGCCATTAAAATTCTGTTAAAATTTATTCTCTTAATGATGGCCTCCATCTCTACCCATCTTTGAGGTCTGGTTAGTGTTGGGAATCATAGGTGGATGGAAAGGGCTTGTTTGAGGTAGAAGTGTGTTGCAAACCTGAGAGGTGATGAGGTCCCTGGGGGGTGTGGCGGGGCAATAGGTTAGCCACACCTCCCCAACCTGCTCCTCTACCCACCTGGACTCAAATGCCCCATGACCTGTGGAAGGGGAATACATCAGCATCCAAACCCTGTGCCTGTCAGCAGAAGCAGTGGAGGAAGTGTGTCACCTTCTAAAGAAGTGGCCATCAGTCCTAGATCAAGCTATGCAAAACTGCTCCAACAGTCAAAGGAAGCAGCTGTTCAGAAACCAGCTCTGTGTTCAAGATGGTAGAAGCAAACAAGAAGCAAGCTCTCTGGGCTCAAGGAGCTGTTTTCACCTGAGACACATGTCTCATAAACTATGGAAGCACATTCCCAGCATGGTTTTTGTTACTCAGCAAGCGTCTGTTGTATTCCTACTATGTGCCCCAGCTGCTGGGGGCAATACCCTGAGAACTCGACTCGAAGGCCATTGAGAGTTGTCTGTTTTGACTTCTGAAAGCTCCATATGGAATCTGCGCTGAATGTGGTCTGTAAGCGTTATAGGACTACAGAAAAGAGACCCATCAAATCTGATCTGCGGGGGGAGCTAAAACACTGAAGAAGTCTTCATCAAGAGGGCAATATCTGAGCTGTGTGTAAAGCAGGGGTCAGCAAACTTCGTCTGTAAACATCTGATCTTGGGCCTTGTGAACCACATGTTGTCTGTCGCAACTACTCAACTTGGCCATTTTTACTTGAAAGCAGCTATGGACAGTATGGAAATAAATGGCCATGAATGTGTTACAATAAAACTTTATTTACTAAGACAGGCAGTGGGCCATGTTTGCTCCATGGGTCAGTTTGCAGACCCTGACTTTAAATGATGGGTAAGCTTCCATCAGTGAGAAGTGGAGAGGAGCAGAATCACAAGCACAGGAAAAAGTTATAGAACTACGTCAAGTAACAAAAGAAAAGACATTTTTAGAGAATCGTTGGATGAAGGATACTTACATGGAAAATGGAACTAGAAAAATAAGTTGAAGCCAAACGGTGAAGGACTCTGAATGCCATGTTAAGAAGGCTGGATGCTGTCCTATTGAAAACCAGGAGCCATCAAGAGTTGTTTTTTTTCCCTCTTTAGAATGGGGTGCCAGTGTGACCAAGTGGTGGTCTGGTGGCACGAGAGACAGTTAGTGGGCAGGTAATGGTGACAGGCTAGGGAGAAGAAAGGAGTGCCTGAACTGGGCAGTGCCATTAAGAATGTGAACAGAAGGTTGGAAAGGTAACCCACTGATCAAGTCACTCGGGCCTCAGCAGAGTGGAAAGGGGAGCAGCCACACAGAACCCTTAGAATTCAAAATGTGCATCCATACTCACTCAGCCCATCTCTAAACTGTCCTCATGTCGGGTCTAGGGGCTACGGCGGAACGGGTGAAGGGCTCAGCCCAGCTCCCAACACTAATCTCATTAATGAGAAAATCAGCAAGAAGCAGAGCCAGACTCTTGAGACAGCAATTTAAGAAAGGTGATGATGGGAAGTCCATCATTCGTGATCTAGGAATGATGACTGCGCCTTCGGAAGGCAGCACGTTTCTGCCACTGCCTCTGCTTACAGGCACAGGGTTTGGATGCTAATGTACTCCCCTTCCACAGGTCATGGGGCATTTGAGTCCGGGTGGGTAGAGGAGCACGTTGGAAAGGCGTGGCCAACCCATTGTCCTGCCACTCCCCCAGTGACCTCATGATCTCTCAGGTCTGCAATAGACTTCTACCTCAAACAAGCCCTTTCCATCCACCTATGATTCCGCATCGATCTGAATCTACCCCAGCTGCTCTTGGAGGTGAGGCTTGCACCTTTAATCACTCAGGCCCCAGCCAGTGCAGGGACCTTTTCTCGCTGTGCTAATGCACCCGCTGACACACTGGGAGTTAGGTCTAGGCAGGGTAAGCTCAAGTCTTAACAGCCCTAACTTCCACCAGATTCCTCCCAACCCTCCCCCATGCCCAAAAGTGCTCCCGGCAACTCTGTCCATAGCCAGTGGTACCCAGTGGAAGAGGGAGGTGAGCTGCTGTCTGCCTGTGTGGGAGACCCGTCTAGTCTAGTTGCTGGTAGTGGTTAACCAGAGGCTCCGGGCCCAAAGGAAGCATCTCAACATTTGTGTGAATTTATACATATGCCTTACACAACGTAGACACGGGCAAAAGCTGAATGTAAAGGGGTTCCACCGTTTCCATCGGAAATAACAAAACTGAGCGTGTGTGTGTTTAAGGAATACCCTTTGGTTGCTACGTGAGCAATCTTTATTGTTGTTAGAGATTAAATCTCAATAACTTTTTGAAATTAGAGGAGGCCTCTCATCAGCAGAACAGGCAGGGGCACTCACCCCTTCCCATACCTTCCTCTTAGCTCTAGAGTGTTATCGGCACGGTAGTTTTGCTTGAGATCAAATCAGGGCAACATAGGAACTGTCATTTTTCATTTACTGGGGCCCTTTGATCCCATTCGGGGTTTATTTGTTTCAAGTGAAAAATACGAGCCCGCTTGCATGCATCTATCCTGCAGAGGACCCCCTTATTTTTTTCCGTTCAAGATCAAGTCAGAGTTGTAAGTAGTGTGGCCGTTAGTTATCGCCGGCAGACTTCACAGCCCCCGCTTGCTTTCTGTTCTCACAGAGGCACCCCCTTCCCTGGTGCACAACGACCACTCCGGGAAGCCACACAACACGCCTTTCACGGACACCTGGGTGTTAATTTATTTCGCAGTTTCCTTTGCAGATACAATCAGAGCCACCTATCACATTCCTGTTTCTTCCTTTTTATTGCGTTTCTTCCCCTATCTCGTTTGTGTGATCTTTTCTCTGCAAAATGACAGGTAGTGTTTCTCTGCTCGCTGTTCCAGGGACTTATATTTTCCAAGACTTCTCTCTATTGCCATTTTAAAAGTATAACGTTTTATATATGTAATCTTAGTTATTTGTAACTCGAGTTTTGTTATAGATAAACACTTCCCAAATGACACCTTGGTTTAAATACATTTTAAAAAAAATATTCTTTGCAAAAATGTTTTTCTCAAAATGGTAAATGAAGGAAAAGCTCTCGGCATGATTATAATGCATTTTTTTCTGATTTCTTAGTACATTCAAATATATGAACGTTGTTTTCATGTAAGTGATCAAATTGTGGTATTTAATAACACGTTGTTAGCAGAAAAGGAGCAGTCTCTTTTGATTTACTTGGATATTTACTGGTTGACTTACAGTGCTTTACATATTAGAATTGGTTTGTCAACAATTAACATTCTAGGTTTTTATGTAACCCATACTTCAGGTAATAGAGGATTATTAAACTGCAACCAGTGTGTTGGAAATCTGCCGACTGGTAATAAAATTCTTATGTAGAACAGCAGCTGAGAAATACTGCTGTATATTTATGCATAGATTGTAAGATAGATGATGGCCGGCAAACTGGAGGGGCTGGAAATCCAGATTGCCAGCAGGTGGCGCTGCTTTTCTATAAATGAAACCTTCTACCTGGCTGTAGTGTAGGCACCACCACCACCACCGCCCCCCTTTCTGCCTTTTCCAGACGCTCTGTCCTTTCTTTCTTGAAGACGAATACCTAAAACTGAATTTGTTTGTTTATTTTTTGAGGAGATATACCTCCGTTAAGACACTTCTCAATTGCTAGTACTCTTTAAATCCAACTCGCTTCCCTTAATGCTCGTTTGGGATACGTCTCAGTTAAATAAATATTACCGTGTTTTTAAAAGGTAGCCACACAATACAAGATTCTCATCTCTAAGACTGGATTGCCTCCACCATCTGAATATTGGGTGGAAAGTTCCCATTTTTATCTAATATTTATTTATACAAGTTAATTCCCTAGGCTCCGTACACCAGGATCATGAGGGACATTTTTATAAAGGTGGCTTATGTACTGGATTAATATGCTATATAAAAATAATTTTAATATGATGCGCTTTCACCAAGAATTACTTTAGAATCCCAGTTAACCCAAGAATGTTGCATTTCTCTCTGGGCGGCACTAAATTTCTGAGAAACAGGATCAGACCACTTTGGGTTTTTTGTTGGTTGGTTTGTTTTCTGGTTTTTAAATAAGGTTGCCCACAGGAAGGTTAGTCAGATTATCAATTTGGGCATCAGTGAAGGAAAAATCCTATTATTTTGGTTCTTTTTCATACAGCCTCTTTTTAAATTCTTTTTGTTTTATTTTTTAAGGACACAGCTATACCTTTTTACTAACTTATTTTTATAAAACCTCCATTATTCCTTTTCGGTAGGGTGTTGGGGTATAAACGTGAGCCCGCCTTGACACCGTAGATTTATTGAAGTAATGGTAGGGGAGAATTAAAATATATCCCAAATGACTCATTTATTCACTTTCTTTGTTAACTACTGCCTATCAGATTATAAAAAATTTTGAATGCAAATATCTTACATTTTTGTAACTTAAAATTTTGAAGCCACTTTGAGAATCCAGTCGGAATTTTATCTTTTGAATTTTTAAACTTTTTTTTTAGACATACTAGGTAGGGTAGAGGGTGTAGGTCAAGGATCCAGATAATATAAAGTACATCCTCATTTTATTCACATATGCTTTTGACAGAGAAAGCCCTGAAGTGTTATTGATTAGGTAAAACAAAGGAGGAGAGGATTGGAGAAACATTTCCTTTTCAGTGTGCTGGCTGGAAAGCCCTCCTTTTGATTGCAATCAGTTTCCTTGTTAAAGTCAAACCCTGATGGCTTTCCTTCCAGCTTCCTTTACAGGGGGAAGGGATCAACTCGAGTAGTTGACGGCAGGAAATAACCAGTCCCAAAGTTTGGATTTACCTGGCTGGGCTGTGAGGCAGCAGCCTTGTGAATTTCACAGGACCCATTTCCAAGGCATTAAATAACTTTATTTTCCTGTCAAGTGCACTCCCCAGAGTAAAAGTGAGACCTCCAGTGGAACTGGACCGCTGCCAGGGGCCTCCTCGTGTTTGGTCTGTGCACATGGTGTATCTTATCTTGGACCTTTACGACTTCTAAGTGGCCAAAAAGAAATTAGGCTGGCTCGGGGGTGGGGGTTGGGAGGGTGATGAACTTTGCCAAGATGCAGACCAACCAGTGCCCTCTTTGAATCTGAGTTATTTATACCCTAAGCAAACAAACAAACAGACTTTCAGAGGACTCAGATTACTACCCAATATTATCCACATTCTGTCACCATGAATTTAAAGCCTTACACTGCCTGCCCCATATACCCCCATCTACACCCCTAAATAAATCTTTCTGCCCCAGTCAGGCTGAATTTCTTAAAGCTCCCCAGGTTGGTGCCTCCTCACCTCCTTGCTTTTGTTCAAGCTGCTCCCTCCACCTAGCGTGTCCTTCCCTGGTTGACTCAGCATCGTGGGCAGGGTGCCCCACTGTGCCAGGCCCTGTGTTTGATTCTGGGGATACGCAGGGGAGCAAGGCTGACATCTCTGTCCATCCAACCCTTGTCTCAAATCACAGTATTCCCCTGACCACTGCAGACCTTCTAGCATTTACTAAAGCAGTTCATTTATCCTTCATCTGGTACTATCATGTAACCCCTTTTTAGCTGTTATTTCTCATAACTTGTGAATTACCATGTATATTTAATGCAGTTATCTCATTTCTATAGCTAGACTTCTGGTTCTTTCTTACTGTCTTTTTAAAGCTTTTTTTTTTTTTTTTTTTTTAAGAAAAGCAAAAGCAACACCCAGCCCCGGCTCCCACCCTTGAGGTGTTTGCTGAGTGGGTCTGAGGTGAGATCCAAGCACTGGTGTCTGTGAAGTTCTCCAGTTCCTTTTATTGAAAGGCAGGCTCGAGCACCTCAGAGCTAGACCACACTCTCCTTGGACCTGGAATCCTGCTTCCCCATTTGGTAGTGCTTTCTGGGCTTGAGTCTGGTAGGAAATGTTAGAAAACTGTGCGTGGCTGCCGAGCTGTGAGGCCTTCGGTCCATGGCTGGCTCCTGTGATAGCCGTCAAGTAACAGAAAAGATCGTTAAGCCCAGAACCCTTACAAATCAGAGCTGGAAAGGTCCTTACACATAATTCATGCCAATCCTTCGGGAGGGGAGGTGTCTCGCCAAGACCACACGGTTGATCCAAGCCAGGACTAGAACCCAGGCTCCTCACCACTGGGCTATGCTTCTCCCTCTGCAATGCTGCCTCTCTGGCAACTGGGAGATATTTATTCAGAACATCACCAGGGGCTCAGCATAATGAGATATTCAGAGATTTGTAAACTACCAGAGAGGAACTTGTAAGTTTAGTTGGAAAGTAGGACGCATGAAATGGAAAACAAATTTTAATGCAAAACACAAAGAGATGTCAGAAGGGTGTGAGATGAGAGTTGAAGAAAGGAGGGATTCTACCTTGTTACGGTCATCTGGGAAGGCTTCCTGGAGGAGGCAGGCTAACCTACTTCTTGGAGGGTGGGTAGAGTAGGTAGGTGAAAAGAAGACCCGGTAAGAACGAATAGTGAAGGAGTCATTGCCCCTTTACCCCATCATTCCCATGCCCGTCCCCCCATCTCCAATGTGCACGCCCCAATTCCATGACCTCCCAGCAGAAATTCAAGGGAAAGAGCCCATCACAAGCAGGCAGCGTGAATTTCCTGTAATTTAGAGGGAACGGTGGGGTTTCTCCACGTTTCCATCTGATTTTCATTTGTTGTTGCCCTGAATGGTCCCAGCCTTCTCCAATTGAGGCCCGTTTAAACATTTTCTGGCTTTTCTTGTTTTTATGACACTTGGCATAGCCTAATTATTTTGACCTGAGCAGTTCATTGGGGCCATGTGAAATATGGGACAAAGGTGACAGTTGAACAAGATGCAGCCGATGGGGGTGGGGTGGCGAATCTCACCCTGTTCTGATGGTTGGATCCCAGATGAGTTGTTTGGAGCAGTGGAGAGAGCGTTAGTGCATTGGGGTAGGGCAAAGTCTGACGAAAGCAGACCGACATTGTGGCGGGAGACCCAGTGGCCGAGAACTCCAGTTACTTTGATTTCTCAAAGCCAAGATGATAACGAGGGGTAGCATTTATGAAGAGCTTGCCGAAGAAACTCTTCTGAGCGCTTTCCGTGTTTTCAGTGCATGTTCACAACAGCCCTCTGAAGAAAGGACTCTGATTACTTCCATTTAATAGGTGAGAAAGCTGAAGTTAGGTACTTTGCCCAGTAGCTGCGTTTGGACCCTGCAGTGTAGCCTTGGGGCCTGTGGACTTAAATGTTACCTCCGTGCCGCTCATTATAAGTTGATCATGGTAGAGGGCTCCCTCATATCTCAGAATCCGTCTCTCACTGAGTGTTGTTAGAGCCAGGGCCAGGGATGTAAGAGGGGTGCCTGCCTAATGGCTGGGGTACAGTAAGCCATACTGGGGGATTTGACCAGCTGGTGAGCTCATGGCCCATGAGACAGTTCCCTGAAATGGAAGCCCCGTCTTCTGCATGATTTTAAAACAGAAATTAGAAATCCATAATTTATGGGCAACGCCAGACTTAAAGATTGTCCCCTGCATACGACCCTGTGAACCAGCAAGGCCGTGCCCAGCAGAGCTATAGTCTCTGGTTATCTCGTTCAACCCCGTAGCAGCTCCCGATCAGTGTGTCCTCGTCTGTCCCGTGGGGGTAACAACAGATCTTGGGACATTGCGGAGTTGAGTGACTTATCTGAGATCAGAATTCTAATGAGGGTCAGAGGGACTTGGAAGGGTGGCCTGAATCCAGGAGATGTATTCTCATGAGCAGAATTCTGACAGCGAGTGATCTGCGTCAGAAGTCAGCAGACCGGGGCCCTGGTTTAGGTCTGCCCGTTCGTGTCACTTTAGTGTGGCCCTAAGAGGATGAGGCCAGGGCATGCCTAAACCTCCTGGCTCTGCCCCTGCATTCCACACCTTCTTTTCCAATGGTGTGGAGCTGAAAGGGGCCCACCGTGCACTAGCATTTTAAAATGTTGCATGGGATGTGTCTGATGATAAATTATAGTGGAATACAGATAATGATTTCATAGTTCAAGAACATCTTTAGAAGGTGACTATGCCCTTAAGAAATATACTAAATGCTGTGTTTAGTGTAAAATCACAATCTGGGACTGGTCTTACCTCCCAAGGTTAAAAGCATACAGTATTTCCTAAAGTGTTCTGGCAGAACATTCTTCACCGGGCCATGTGGTGTACCTGGGTTGCACTAAAAACCCATGCATTTTGCTTTTATCTGAGGTTCAGAGAAAGTGCTGGTGCAACCATCTGGAATACATAATAGAATTCTCTGGGGCTTCTAATACAACTGGCTCCATGGAAAATATGGTGTTTATGGATGAGATGATAATAATAACAATGATATTAATAAATAAACAGGTAATGGTCCTTACCTGTATAACATCTTATGGTTTAGAAAATAATTTCACATATACACAGTTAGGCTCTACGCTGGTCTTCAAATAGAATCATTGGGGCAAGCACTGATTTTAAAAAGGTATCTAACAAAGTAAAAATGGAAATGAAAATATGATTGGCATTTTCTGCCAGTCATGTTTGCTGGAAGCCGTTTTAAGGGGAGGAAAAGCAAAAAGAGAAGGAAGATAGTGTCTAAGTCAAAACATATAAGCCAATAAAAAGTGGTGCCCCAAAGTGGCAGTGTGAATCCAGACCGTGTTCACCAGGAGAGTCTGACAGAAGCGCGAAACAGAGTCCAGGAGAGACCCGCACCTTTCTCCCTCCCGGCTGTGCACCCCAGCAGGTGCCATAGCTCAGACTTCCTGAGGCAGCACGGTCTTTTCTCTGCTCCTTCGGATGTCTGACGATCCGCAAATCCGTAAGGCAGCCTTTCTTGCAAGGGTCTGCCTTAACAATCCCATGCAAACACCATGAAGTGATCAAAAGAATAACACTTTGATGTTCCCCTTGTCCAGTCCCGAACAAGGGAGCCCAGAGGCACACGTGCAGACACAGAGTATGAGAGCTTGTCCGTGAGGACGGGCCGGGTGGCGGTACCAGCACGAGACCATCCTCAGGAGGTGCACAGGGCAGGGCCAGGACTGGAGTGAGGCATTTACCTTGGGGACCAAACTTAAGGGGGCACCAAAAAAACCTCAGGAACGAAGGTAAATGATAACTTAATGCAGTATTGTTTAAAGAAATCACAATGCAAAAAAAAAATCCATGATGAGTAACATGTCTGAATTTTAAATAAAGAGGATAAATAGCGATTTTAACACTAGCATTGAAGCGCTGGATTGCACAAGTCAGCAGGGTTTAGAATAGTCAGCACGACAGAAGACTGGCAGCTGCTCCCATTCACACAAGCGCTTTCCACGCTCGGGGAACAGTGTTCCCTAACTTACAGCCATTCTCTCCTGATGCACTGCAGAGGGACCCGGCTTGTCCTTCAGTAAATCCAAATCTATTTGATAATAAACCGTATTAGAAAAAGAGTTCCCTTACAGGCTCCATAAATTCCATTACAGTCCATTTTGTCTTTGTTAAACGTATGAGTTGAAAATTACAATCCCTTTATTCACAATGATTGTTTTAGACACACAGCTCAAAAAGATCAGCATTAACTTAAAAAAAATGTATTAGCACGCTTGTATCTATTAAGCACTATTGCTTTGTAGGCTCCAGCTGATGATTTTATTAAGTATATTGCAAGAGGGGAAAAATCAAGGATAATTATACATTCATAAATACATAATTCATTGGCATAAAGTGATTTTACTGGGATGGGTGCAAATGATCTATTTCCTCATGAAAATAACAGAGATGTTCTGATTTAGCCCATAATCTAGTCTATGTGAAATTCTAGCCAAACCGATGGGACACGTTTTCTGAAACTACCTTTGATAAGAAATGCATTACAAACTCATCAGTTTGGCTTCCTGTTAACAAAGAGACAGCAGCCGTCTGGATCATTCCGGATTCACAGGGAAACTGCCACACTATGTATCCTCGAACTAAAGCTGTGCAAGTTTGACAAGGGGCAGATGAATCCAGGAGTCATTGTGCAGGGGCTTAAATCTAGGCGGCAGCTGACGGTTGAAATAATCATCTATATATCGCTCTGAGCTAGCTGGGGAAAGGTTGAAGCTGCATATTTTCAACATATCTAGTCTAATGGTTAATCTGTTGTCTTGTCCAGGCTCTTGCAGGGTGGACCTGCAGCCGACGCTGACAGCTTCAGGGAATTGCTCCTGGTAGATGTGGTTCGCCTTGATTCTCGAAGTGCAGGGTGGATGGCTCTAACTCAGCTTGAGCTGGAAAAGGGGAACCTCGCCTGCCTGGTTTCCCCAAATGCACGGGGACCTGCAGAACTAATAGCAGGTTGGATGGTAGGGACAATTGTGGGCACTGAACTGCCTCTCTCCCTCCCGACTTTGCCCAATTTCTTTCCTTAAAGTGGGCCCCATGTATGTTTCTTTTCCTCCGGTTGTCTTGGCAGATTGGAAAAATGTGGTCCTTTTTGAAAACAGGAAATTTAAAAAACAATGTGAGAAGAGCAGGGACTAGCAAACTTTTTCTGGCAAGGGCCAGCTAGTAAGTGTCTTGGGCCGTGCCAGCCATACAGTCTCCATTGCAACTGCTGGACTCTCTGGTTGAGAAGGGAGAACAGACACGGACAACAGGGAAACAAGGGCTGCGGCCGTGACCTAGTAAGACTTTATTTATAGCCACCACTTTGAATTTTATACCATTTTAATGTGTTAATAAGTATTTTTCTTCTTAGATTTGGTTCCCCAGCCATTTAGAAATGTAAAAACCATTTTAGCGCATGGCCATACAAAAACATGTTCCAGACTACAGTTTACTAACCAACCCCTGAACTTGAGAAGTCTAAGAGGAAAGAAGGCAGCTCTTGGTGCTAAGGACTTGGCAGATTTCGTCTCTTTCTGAAGCCCTAACCTCGGCAAACATGACCTGCCTGTGCCAGGGCTACTGCAGAGCATTTACCAGCTTGTTGATGCTGGGAGTGGGGACAGGAGGGAAGTTGAGAAGGGGCTGTTTTTGTTGGACTCCTGTATATTTTCCCCAGTTTAATTCAAAGTAACAGTTATCTTTCATCTACTCCTTTCCCAGTCTGCAAGTTCCATAGCAATAATTATAGGAAACTCTTGCATTTCTCATTTCGGTTGTATATCTGCTCTTAGACTTTCATTGCTCATCTCTGTCTTGTCTCTGAGAAGCTAATACCTAGTGATCTTTGCGTGAGACTTTTCCTTGCCCTTGAGGTGATAGAGACGGTCTCTTCCAAGAAAAAAAGAGGGAAAAGAGCAAAAGGCAACTAGATCTCCAAAAGGAATTTTCTACCAAATACTGAGTAGAACAGAGCATTGGGCAAGTTATTACAGCAGGTCAAGTTTTTAGTGAAGATGTATGAGCTGAGATTCTAGATACAGGGACGCTGATGAATGTTGGACTCTTACCAAGATACATACAGATCAGGCTTCTGGTTTGAGATGGGATGGAGGAGGGTGGGTATGGTAGGTACATCGAATCTACCCAGTTTGACTAGAAGATTCATTAGGCCCACAGTGTTTCTGCAGAAAACATGGCAATGCAGGTCATGTAGAATCTGTTCATATTTTTATATACTGTTTTTCTCTCTCCCTTATAGGAGCTGAATTCTTTCATTACTCTGTGTTGATGAACTCAAACTTACACAATTCAGGTTTCCTAGGCAGTGAATAAAGCCAGAAATATACCCTGTGATTAACTTCTACATAACCTATTGTTCCTTAAAGTCTCCTTCTCCGTTCTCCTGTTAGCTCCACAAAAGCCAGAAATGAAAAAGTTCCAGCGAGCCTCCCTTCCCTGCCCCCTCAGCCTGTGGCAGGGTGGGTGCTCCCTGGGTGGGCACCAGGGGCAGGTGGGCCACTTAGAGATACTTCCCATCTTCATTGTATATAATGGCAGGGTTTTTTTCTTTAACTTACACCCTCTAGGTTTTCCAAATAAATGTACTTTTTCTTTCTCAGCTAAAAGTTGTGAAATTATCCTGCCTGATAATGTGAATGATAAAGCAATTGCTTAATTGTAGATATATGTGTATATTTATGTTGGGGGTATTATTGTTGGCATTGCTTTTGAGAGGCAGTATCTTTTGTCTTTTCGTTATCTGTATGTTACTGTTCATCATGGTCTTTCAAAAATAGCTTTATGGATTGATCTTATCAATAATACTGCAAAGTGTTTACCAAACTTCCTGGTGATATATGTTATCCCAAGATTGTCAGAGCAGAAACTCTCATTCCAAGGGTATCGCCCACTTAACTCCCATGTTCAGCTATTGAGCTGCCCACTGATCCTCCAGGCATAAAACGTGGCTGTCTTACCTTCTCCTAGCCGTGCTCAGCTGCCCAGCCTCACTGATGGGCACGCGGCATTCCCCACCGGGGGATGCATCCTGAAACAGCAGTCAAGTGCTCCTTTATAGGAATGGTAGGAACAAACTTACCCTATGGATTATTTATCTGGCACTGTGTTTCTTGTAGTTGATTTTCCTTCATTGCTAAAGGAAACACCCTCACCCTCTCACTAGTCTGGTGCGCGTGCCAGGCAGCCAGGGTTCTGGTAGTCTGTGACCGTGAGACAGGACATGTCCCTCCATGAAGCAGGTGCCATCCTGTGCTCCAGTGCCAGGCTGCTTTTACGTGGCCACATTCTAAGACCCTCAAATTAAGTAGCCCAGACTTTCTGGTGAAAGTCTTAGACGTCCATATTAGAGGGAGGTTGGGTCAGCTTGGGAGTTTTGTCCATTGTGAATTATATATTGCAAAATGACTGTATTAGTATGACTGATATGACTTTTCTTGGCGAGGAAGTTTGATAAACCCAGAGAAATCAAGAAGCATACTGCTCAATGTCTAGTCCAGTAGTTTTGTCCTCTCTTTATCCTCACTTTTAATAAAGCACCATTCACATCCTGAAAGACTAACAACACACATCCACATCTCATTGATGTCACTCATGGTACAAGATACACATACTACATATCCCCCTTTCTTAGGAGTGGCAAACCCATGGCACTTAATGCAAGTTAGGCAGCAGTATTGCACCCAAGGGGCTGACCGAGCCATTGGTTTGAGATGGAAACGACAGGTCAACATTGCAGGTTGATGACTTGGAATATCACGATCAGGTAGGGGGATGCACTTTAGCAGACTTCGGGAGATAATGGGTCTCATCTTGCTGCTAAATTCAGTTCTCCACGTCTGTGTAGTTTGTAAGGGAGAAGGGAACTCTGTACATTTTTGGAAATTACTGCACAAACAAGATTGTCGTCTGATATATTATCCCTTCTGACGTTGATGACAGCAACACAGCGAAAAGAATTTTAAGAAGTCACCAGGGTAAAAAGAAAGGAAAGAAAAAAACTCTCAATGTAGCTGTGAGGAAGAAACTTTCATGTTAATTTAAAGCAATAATTCTATTCCATTTTGAAACTGGTTTGCAACTTTTCTAATGAAGAATTTCACAAAGGATTAATTTCCGTTTTCTTTTCTCATTATTGTTTGGCAGTCAAGGTTGAAGCTAGATCACGCTATTCCAAAGACCCATTTGAGTTCAAGAACGCCACTCACAATTCTCGGCTTGTGACCAAGCCAGGTGAAGGAGAACTGGAACCCATCCCAGTTTTTAATAACTGCCCTGCACCCCTCAATGCTCTACCTTAACGTGCTGAGCTCAGTTGAAGAAGACAGATGCACTACTGTGGATTTCAGCATGCATTTAGCTTGTAATGGGCAGCAAAATACTAAAGAGAAAAACCATAAAGAACGATAAATAATAATTAAAACTACCATACACGCAAACTAGCAGCTTGCTCAAGACTTCAGTCGGAAGCCCTGTTAGCTAGATGCCTTTTACGTTCAAGCCACTTTGCATGCCTCTTACTCTGAGTGATTCCAGTGTGAATATGACATTACTAATGACCTGCTAAGTGTGTGCAGATGTGGGTTTCTCCAGATGTGGTGATTAATAATGTAATGGAGATAGCCAGTCAACTCATGTTTATGGGTCATTTGCCTTTTATTACGTTTCTGAGTTTATTTGCTTTGAACTATTTCTTAACTCCAGCCAGCCAACTCACCTTTAAGTCTCAAAGGGCATCATCCCGCTAAACCCTGTTGAGGAAACAGGGAAGAAGGAATGTGCCCCGGGCTGGAGCTGCGCAGCGAGTTCATCCTGTGTCGAGGCACTGGATTATGTGGGGGAGCTGAAAGTTGAAATCATTGCCCATTTTACTCAAAGGGCCCACAAAGAGGCATTGGTGAACCTTGGCACACTGTTTGCAAGCTGGCTAGGCCAATAAAGAAAGGCTTTTTTTTTTTTTTTAACTCAGTAAAATATATGATCATCTTGAAGTAAGCCCAGAGTTCTGGCCGGTGTTTCTGGAAGATGTTGCCTTGCTTTTGCTTGAAAACAGAATGTCGCTGAAAAGTCGAGTAAAATGTTGTTACAGATGTTCGACTCTGCATTGAGGCTGTTGGAATTACCACCACATCTTAAATCAATTCCCAGAACATTGTCTGGAGGTTATGTCATCGAAATAATGAATCCTCTTTAGTCAAGTATAAGCAAACATGTTAAAACATCATTGTAACTTTAAATTAAACTCCAGCGCCAACCAAGGGATCTGAAGCCTCATTAGACTTGCCTGACATTTTTCTAGTGCTGAGTCTTCCCAAACTGTGAAACTGTTCGATTCAGTGCCTATTAGACAAGCGAGTGCTGGGAAGTTACAACAGCACATTAAGTGTTGTACTTAGGGATGTGCAAAAACAAGCCCTTGAGTTTTATGAGTACTTGGAGACTGGATGGAGTTCAGCCCCCATAAAAATTCTGTGTTGGATTCCTGAACTTGTTTGTGTTTTAAAGAAGCTGGTAAGTCAGGTTCCTTTAACAGATTGTATCTTCCTGAGGTTTTCCACAGCGTGATGTGGGTGAGAATGCCGGAGACAGAGGTGTGCTGTAATTAGCCAAAAAGCAGGCTGAACATGAACCTGTGAATGTGTGTTGGCATCAGGTGCTCGCCCATTCCTTCAATACATTTGTCTTTGCTGACAGGATGTAAATTTAAGTCTCCCTTTTAATTCAATTTTTATTCCTCTCGTGTAGTCACAGAAGCCATAAAATGAAAATTATATTTTATAGCTTAACTAAAAGTTTTCCTAGATTTGCTTTCTTTAAATATGCTGAAATTGATAGAATCTATATGGAGGATAATAATTAAATATGGTTTATATCCTACTTATGGGAAAGAAGCTATCACTGCTTCTCTTGTGGGACCTGAGCCATACGTAACAGTCTCCATTCCACAACGTTCATATTTCTAAGCTAGAGACATTCTCCCCAACTCTTCAGGGAACAGATCTGCATTTCCAGGCCGAGAGTGCAGGGGGGAATCTTTGAACACGCGTTTCATTGAAGAGAACAAATCCCAGTTTAAATGCAGTATGATTGTGATGGATGATCTTTCTGACTTGCAATGAAAATAAATAGTTTCCTTGCATAGAAGGAGGCATAACTTTAGCACCAGAATGAGTTGTCCCCCTGGACCTGGCTAACGGGTATTAACTTGAAAGTCTTCCATCCAAACATCACTGTAGGTAAACAGACGGCAACACGGTGCAAAGGGTATCGGGCTCTCACCCAAAGGGGGTTATTCATTGTGGACCCGGCACAAATGGGAAAACAAAAGTTAAGCAGAAGAATCCAATGGAAGTACCAGTGAGTGTGACTTTTTTCAGGTCTTAACTAATATGGACACAACCATGGCAACATCTGGCAACCGCGAATAAATATAAAGTTAGCCATAGTAGACCAGGTAAAAGACCCTTTTGGATGTTTCGTTCTAACCATTAAAAAGTTTCTGTGATAGAGAAGAAAGGAATTTTCACCCCCCACTAGACACACTCCCATGCGCACATAATATTTAGCCTGGCGTGCGACTCAGCTGATCTAGGTCATCCTGAACACATAAGAATTGCAAGTGCTCCGCATTAAAGGATGACCTTGTATTATGGGTGACCTTGTATTCTAAGATGGCGAATGCGCCTGAGTATACTCACACACACATTCTCTTTTGCTCTCAACCTCACTGCCTTTCTACCCCATTACTGCCTGCGATGCCCGGCCCCTGTCCTGTGAAAAGAAGATGAATTCAGGTCAAGCTCAAAGTGCCTGTTTGCTTGCCGAGAGATGCATATCAACTCTAAGTGATTTTTTTCAATACCATTCATGTGGCTTGTATTTATTTCCTTTAATCTTTTAAGTGCTGTTCAGTTTCAGTGTGATTTGCTGTGGATACTCGTTTCTGATAAGATGCACTATCCTCCCAGGCACATAGTTCCTGCCTGGAGCCCTAAGTGACTGATACGGTCAGTCGCAGCCTGAGCGTGGGCCTCTGGGGAGATGGGGTGCAGGTGGTAGGGTCAGTGGGCTGTGGGCATTTACAGGTGCTTTCTTGCCTTCATTCTTTCTGGAATAGCTCTCACCTTGAACCACATTCTTGTTCCCTTTCCCTGTGTCAGCCAGAATTTAGGCAACCTCAGAATGGCAGGAGTGGGGGGTGGGTTGCTAAGTGTGATGCTTTGAAGCAGGTGCGGAGAGTACTTGGATTACTATAATCCCTTTGGAACCATGTATCATAACATACTAAATTTATTCAGGGTTTTCAGGGAAGCACCATGTAACGTGCGTGCTGATAGGAGTCTTTGGGATAATATCAAGTAGCTGAGATGACATTTTCTCCCCAACCCAAGACTTGTACACCATTAACATAAATGTCAAGCATCTTTTGATGTCGTCACCGCTAATATTTTTTCTTCTTAACCTTAAGGTAACTTCTGTGCATTCTGGGTTTCAGGGGCGCTTCCTCCCAGTCTGTGTCGCAGTCAACTATAAGAATCCAAGGATCCTATTTTTTTCCTTTTTTGACGTTACAGCGTTAGTCTGAATTGTGGGGGTGAGGAGAGGAGGGCTAGGATTTTGCCGCCGATGCCCTTGGGTGACAGGCTGGGTATGCATCTACTAATTATCAGGCAACTCTCTTAAAAAGAAGCATGATGCAGGCTAATACATTTACAAAGCTTATTAGTGGGTGTCTTTGGGCAAAGGCAGTAGAGTATGCTGTGTTGTGTGTGAGCGAAGCTTCCCATTGCTTAGCGACCTGTGTAGTTTAGACATTTGGAAAACAGCCTTTGGTTTCCAATCCCCTGTGCTGCCCTCCCTCCCGCCCCTCACCACATCATCAGAGATACCATTCAATGTTCAATGGCGACCTCCTCCTTCCTTCGGGTGCTCTTCTCCTGCCGGATTCTCCAACCTCACAGCCGGTCCTCCTGTCCTGCTAAGTAAAGTCAAGACCCCATGTGCGCAGCCCTCCTCTTTTGAAGGTGGGGGGACAAGAGCTGAGTTGGGCTGGGGATTCTTGAGCCAGCATGCTCCAATGTTCCCAGTCCTGAGTGATTGAAACATTGGCTGTCAAGGCCTCGAATCCTTGCCTCTCTCCAAGGCTCTTCCTCTGGCGCACAGGGATTAGGAATCAGTTAAGTTGATTCATTTGCAGAAGCAGCAGGCTGTCAGCTATTGTGCTGCTGTTTCAAATACAACTTTATTTCTGATTTTGATTATGGGAAAACCCTTTCGATTACACACCCAAGCAAAGGAACCAAAATTATCTCTAAGAATAATGATTGTGTGTCCCCATATAAATATTTTCTGTCTTCAGATAAATCACGACTTCTTTTCTTCTATGGCAGGGTGTTTACAAACTGTTGAAGTCTGTTTGAAATGCATGTTCAAATGCTGGAGTGTAAAGAGGTGATGCCTTCACCTTTCCTAAGCCGGCTTCTTGGACTAACGCATTTAGTCTTTGCCATTGGGTCCTAAAAGACAGTCATGAGTTCCTAGTGAGTGACTGAGCCGTGAGTGTGTGTCCTTTGATACCTTGCCTGTATTTCTCAGTCTGCCCTCAAACTGTTCATAATCTCATGAGCTGCCTGTATTTCCAGTTGAAGATGAGCAGCCCTCAACGCTGTCACCCAAAAAAAAGCAACGGAATGGAGGCATGCGGAACTCCCCCAGCTCCTCGCCCAAGCTGATGAGGTAAGGAGCGGGCCTCAGCCATGGGGGTTCCCCTCTAGCTCCTTCTCTTCCCTTTCTCACCCTCCCCACCCTGCCCAGGCCCAGGGCCTCCCCTCTCCAGCAAGCGGGAGGCGGGGGTGGGGACGGGATCGTTAGATGGCTTCTTAAAGGCTGGAGTATTTATTCTGTCAGCTTGTCAGCAGTTAATGATAGAGCTGAAAAAATTCTGTCATGAAAAACAGTTTGAAAAGCTGTTTGAAAAATACATAGGCTTTAAAGTCTTAGCTGTCACCGTGTCCTGTCTGTGTGTAGCTCCTAAACAGCAGTGGCACTAATGATGGTGGCAACCAATCAGAGGAACTCATGTGGTTAGTTCGCCTCTGGCTATTCTCTTTCTGCTGGAGTCCCTCCGAGGACTGTTGTCTGTACTTAAGGCCATATGTGAGATGTATCATCACAATCAAAAATGAACCTGAAGATTACCTTCCTTTTATCCTGTCCATTGAAATCAAATTTCTGTTAATTGATTTCGACTGATAGAAAAAAAAAATCTAATAATCTGTGGACTTGCCGAAGCAAAGTTCAAAAGTAATACAGATCTGCTCAGGCTAAAAGCAATATTAATTGTGGAGTACAGTGTGTTCTCCCTCTCTCTCACCAACCGCCCCGCCCCCCGTCTTCCTCTCCCTCCCTCTCCTTCTCTCCCTCTTTCCCTCCTTCTCTCCCTTCCCTTCCCTCTTCCCATCTTGGCTGTGGCTTCCTCTAAGAAATAGAAGTGAGACCAAATTTCAGCAGAGTTCTGCAAGCTCCTCTTCTTGGCTTTATCTTCCATCTTCCCATTTTTGTCTTTGAGTCATCTGCCAATCTCAGCGCTTCTTCCTTCCAACACCCTAACTCTCTGTCACCTCAGTGAAGCAGGGGTGATCTCAGATGGCCACTGCGCTCCCTAAAATGGTCACCGCCATGGAAACACCTGCCATCTTGATGTTCCTTTTCCCTTTGCATCTGCATTGACCACCCTTCTACCTTTCATTGTTGAAATACAAATGATGGCGATTTTTTTCCTCCTTCCCCCCCCCACCCCACACATTCACACCCTCCTGGCCCTCCTTGAGCTCCTCTTCTGGGCTGGAGATGGGCAGTCCATCTCCATGAGGACACAAGTTGAGGACAGCTGAGGACACAAGTTCCCATGGAAGACTCACCCAGCCCCATATCCATTTCCATTCTGACCATCTCTTCCTGTTAAATGTTTCCGTAACAGTTCTCTGCCTTCCCCTTTGCTCAGTCTTGCTCTGGTCTCGCTGATTTACATGCTTGTTTACAGTGTACGGGGAGGAATAAAATGCGCCAACTGCCAAGCTCCTCATTCTCATGAAGCCAGTTGTCATGCTAGCATGCATTTCCTATTTACTCACCTTTAGGTAATCGCCTTATCTAATGCTAATAGTTTTATCCATTTAAAGTAGAGAAAAGCTCCAGCGCTTTCTTCTGCCTAAATTTAGAGGAGCAAATAAATAAATAAAGAGAAGTCTGAAAAATCTGAAACCTTTGGAGCCAAATTCCCTGTCCCTGTTTGCTATGTAAAGTATGGCTCATTTCTTTGATCTTGAGTAATAATAATTCTGAGGAGTTACACTGTTTTCATATGCTTCAAAGCTGTGTCAAAGTTTTGCTGCTTAAGGGTACTTCTTTATTCTGTTGGCTCTTGGGTACCAAGATGACAGGTCTTCTGTACGTGGTGGAAGCTTTTTTAAGTCGTAGCCTTCAGCAAAACATCAAATTACCAAATCCAGGGTAACATACTTCTACACAAATGCCTTTCCTGTAGATATATTATACCATATATATTAAATACTTTAGTGTTACACGCTACATTTTATGTGCAATAGAAAGTGATGGTTTGAGGTAGCCTTGAGGGGACTTTTTTCCACAAGCAGAAAAAGCTAGTGTATACCGTATCAAGTATGGTTTTTACAGGACTTTCTGCCTGAAGGCCTTTGTAAATAAGTAATGATCAACAGATTGGCTGTGGGTTTTTGAAAAGCATGCCTGTGTCAGTTTGCATGATGGGGGAGGATTTTCAAAGTGGGTCTAGCTTTCATTGCCTGTTGGAAAGGGGCTGAGGGAGGCAGACAACCTGGGCTGGAGCTGCCTGTTCCGTGGTACATCAGAATTGCTAAACGTGGGTCAGGCGGTGAGCGGAGACTTGCCAAGCTACAGAACTCGCGTTTCTGGTGTTGCTGCCTTTGAGCTGCTGCTGTGGCCACAGCTCCTGTCACCAGGATATTTTACCCCACCCGCCACAAGGGTCTGTCAGCTGGAACAGGCTGTTTCGTGACAGGTCAGAAAGTCTCAGACACTTCTCCATTACTTTCTGCGTCCCAGGTGTTCTCGATGCTCTGATGTGGCAGCAAAGACAGGGTGTTAAGCCCAATCTGTTTCCCTTCCTTTCCAGGGTGTGAATGGAGATCCGTGGGTTTGTTGGGTTTGACTCTCTGGCACTGGCCCTGAGGTTCCCAGGACCTTTTTTTGCAAGATCCCTCCTGTTGATTGAAAGAAAACAGAAGGGCTCACTCATGCAGTACCTTGTGGCTTCACCAGGTCCGTCCACCTCTTCAAACACTCCCTTTCCACTCTCCAGAAGATACGACTCCCAGGTCCTATTCCTTATGACCTGAAACATCCATAAAGGAAGCTAATGACGTATTTGAAGTGGTTTTCCGACATGAGTTTGTGGCTTGCTGTTTGAACAGAATCAATCATTCTGAATGTGGGCAGGTTTAGTGGCCTATGGGGCAGTGATAGGAATAGCTCCAAGAGAAACTGGAGAGCCCAGAATGGGCGAGGATGGGCTTTAATTTACCACTGTGGCTTCTGCAAATAAAACAGGCTTCTACATGAGGGTTCCTTGCAAACTATCTGCCAGCATACAGTGCTGCTGGGACTCAGCACTAATGGGTCTCTGTCTCCCTTTTGTTCTGGCGTCAGGCTTACCCTGATTTTTAAGTGTCACTTAACTCTCTGCGCAGTCATTAGGTGAACAGCCTCGTTTTGTGTGTCTGGATACCGACAGTTTGTTTCTTAGTCACTCTGACAGGAAACAGCTCTTGCAGTCAGACTGAGCTAAATGGTGAGTGTCTGTGCTCCAAGCCAGGGATTCCTGTGTCCTGATAGATGACCTTGAACTTCATAGCCCCTGGGGAGGAGTGGGCCATTAGAGGTTCCCAGTGCCCTGTTACTTGCCTCCTTGTTGTTCTCTTCACATAGAATGATATAAGGAGCCTCTCCTGTAGCTTCCTCCATACTCACCAAGCACCCAATGCTCTGTTCTCCTTAGCTGGTGGTTTGTGCCTTGGAAGGATAGCTGTGTCTTCCTTCAGTTGTAAGACCCTTCAGGGCAAGAACTTTGTCTCTAAATAGCTAAGTCCAGGGTTCTTAATTTGGAAGGTGGTTCTCATAGACCCTATTGAAATATCCAATGAAAACTGTCTGGGAAGTCCCTGTAGGGAAAAAAAAAAAGTACAGTCGACACCATTTTTACTAGATTCATGGGTTCCCTACCTTGTGCCCAGGTTATAATCACACTCAGTTCTTTCCGCGGCCACTTTCAAGTTGTTGCATTCTCAAATGCATTTTGGCTGCTGAGACTATCCCCTCAGGTGGATAGACGGTGTGGAGGCAATGCCTGGGCTCTCATGCTGTATTCTCCGGTGGAACCCACCAAGTCTGTGCATTTCAGGGGTCTGCTTCTCTTCCTTCCTCAGATAAATTTTCATCCAACACATGTTTAGTGAAAGCCTTTGGCGTGGAGATGATGTAGGAGATCTCTGAGGGGTGTAAAGTGACATGGATTAGAGGAGGTGTCTGTCTTCAAAACACTCACAGTTTAATTAATGTAGGAATCAGGAAAATACAGTGGGAACAGTTAGGATATCTACTAGTATGGGCTGTGAGAACAGAGTGGGCTGACATCACCTCTAGTTTAGAAGGCTGAACCTGTGTGTGAAGAAGGTATCATTGAACCTAGCCTTGTGTGATGAGGAGAATTCTCTGTTGCTAATATCACCCACCCTGTCCATTGCTCACCGAGTGTCAGGAATCATTCCAGGAGTGTTGTGCCTGGAAACTCTCTGAATCCTAACTACAACTGCATGAGTAGGAATCACTCTTTCCCCACTTTACAGATGAAGAAGCTGAGTCACAGCTGTGAAGTCTAGTAAATCCAGTAAGTCTTACCTAATTAGGAAGATTTGAACCCAGGTGGTTTAGCTTCCAAGCCCATATTATTAACTCCTTCACTATTCAGCCCGATGCAGGAAATAGGGAAAGTGCCCTAGCCATGGGAAGTGACTTGGTGTGGCTGGAGCACAGGGTCCCGTCACAGTCCTCTGGCACCCACTCATGGCCTTTCCTGTCATAGGCATCAGGGGACTCTTGCAGGTTTCTGAAGAGGCAGTGCCCTAACTGGTGTTTGGGAAGGCCACTGGTGGCACAATAAGGAAGGATTTAGAGCCCTTCATCGGGGCCTCCGGAGACACATGTTACATAAGTACAGAGGTGAGAAGAGAAGGCCCAGCCCACCCCAGCCTCTGCCAAGGCCCTTTGGGTACCAACCACCCAGGATCTGCTGTGGATAGTGGACCGGAAGCGGGCTACACAGTCTTCCCAAGAAGGACACACAGCATTCTTGACATCAGTCCATGTTACACCCATTACGTCAGGAGCTCAGGGAACTTGGAGTAAGGTTGAGAGGCATGGGCCATGAAGATTTATGTAGGATGTGGCAGGTAGACAATTTACCAAAGACACAACCCCAGCTGGGCTAGCAAGGATAATTGATGACAGCAAAAACAGAAAAATTAAACACTGAGTGGAGCTTCATGTCACGAGACTGAGAAAATATTCGACATTTTTTGTCTCAATGGGAGGAGAAACATGATTTGAGGAAAACAGATTATCCTCTTGGGCATTTACTGATCATTAAGTGAAATAAACTCATCGGCTTGTTAAGTCCCCTTCTCTCTCCTTTGACTCTTCCATGGGGTCCTTTTGTTGGGACTGTCAGCTTAAAAGGTCCTAGTAATAGAAGATGGCAACCTGGCCTGAGCCCAGGCAGAGTTGGGGCAGAAGGCTGCTCTCACAATCCCTTCCACTGGGCAGAATAAAGAAGGAAAGCACATACAGCTTAGCTAAGTACGTGTCCCTCTTAGTGCTCAGACAGATAGGGAATGACAGGCCCCATGGGACTGGAGAAGACAGAAATAGTGGGTCTCATCATACCAAGACTTGGGTGGACTTGACACTGGTTTTGGGCTGTGGCATGCTCAGCAGAAGGTCATTATCCTCTCCTCTTGCTTCCAGAGCATCTTGTACATTCTCCTCTAGGACTGAAGACCATGTCATTTCTCCCAGATGTCCCCCAGACATAAAGGCAGACATTTCCTTCTTCCTCTGAGAATGGTGGCTGCCTGACAACAAATGACATATTAGGTGGCAGTAGTTCTTGACTGTATACCTGTTAGACAGCAAAAGAAAATGCAACTAGGTAGTTACAGAGAAGTGGAACAGGACACTAGTTTTGGCAGAGTGGCTAAAGTCTGGCCTGAAGGTTTTTTCAAGGTAACTCCATAGATGGCCATTGGGTGGGAGATGAGGGCAGTGACAATGGGCAGCCATGTCTCAGGAGAGATGGCTGGAGGATGAGCTAAGAGAGGAGCCAGAATCCCAAAGTCAGGACCCTTGCAACACAGCAGCAAATACTATACCCCCAGAAATAAAACACAACCAGAATGAGGCACACCATTTACAGTGCTGAAAACCCAATGTGAGCCCTTGTGAGGTGACCGCTTGAGACCCTCTCCAGTCTCCCATGGCCAGCACAGCCAGAGACCCACTTGTGTGGCCTGAGACTCATGAACTTCACATTCAAGGACTCAGTTACCAACTGCCTTGCTGTCTTCTATGGAGTGGGAGAGGAGAAGGGGGGACAGAAGGGTAAAAAAGAAGAAATATTACACTTTACCAGAACTAATATTTTGTTTGCTCTTTTTATGTTTACTTGCTGATTAGCGCATAGATAGAGAAGTCAGCAAGAGCCATTAATATGGTATCCTGGTTCGGCATCCCCATCGAGTGTTGACACAATCTTTCAAGTTCCAGAGACTCACGGGGAAGGCAACCTGGGTGTGCTTTGGTCACTAGTCCTATCATTTGCCATTTGAATAGGAGGGTCAGGACTAGGGTGAGGCATATGTGGCACCCCTTTAAATTCTGCACCCAGGCCCTCGCTTGCTTCATTCTAGTGCTGGTCTTACTGAATAGAGCCATAGACTTCTAGTCTGTATTTCGCCAACTGTTGCTGGCTGACTTTGGTAGGATTGATTCACCACACAGTTTCTCCATGTGGGCAAAACTTTATTGCAGTGGTTCTCAAACTTTGCCATATATTGGAGTCATCTGGAGCACCTTGTTAAACTAGAGCTTGATTCAGTAGGTCAGAGCTGGGCTGGGGAATCTGCATTTCTCTCCAGCTCCCCAGCACTGCGGCTGCGGCTACGGTGGGGAAGCACTTTGAGAACCACTGCTTAGACGTGTCAGGACAGTGATAGCAATGTGATGTGACGGAGGCCTCCTCTCGGATGTGTTCATACTTGGCATTGGAGTACTCAGTAGTTGTTTAATTAAGAACATCTGCCTTGACTGCCCTTGGACATCAGACAAGAGTCCTCCCTGCTGATCAGCTGCAGCCTCTGGCTCCAGGCACACTCCAGGCAGGCCGACTTGTTACAGACGCGTTTCAGAGTCTCCCTTCAGATCAGGGTGCCCTACTTCAAATACAGACTCTGTAAAGTAGAAAGTAGTGCAAGAGCCTTAGTTGTTCTCAAAAAGAACTGTTGTCACAAGGTATCAGCGGTGAGTGGACTCTCACTGGACACATTTTCTGATCTCCATAAAAGGTCGGATGAGTTTCCATGGACTAGTTAAACGGAGACTAGAAATCATTGATTAGCTCCTCATGTTAGTTGGTTATTTATTGAACACCTGCAATGTCCTCTGCTGGGCCCTGGAAATACACTGAAGAGGGAAATAGGAGTTTCCTGCCCTCAAGAAGCTCACCAGCTAATAGGTGAGGCAGAGATGCACATACTGCCTCTGAAAGAGGATCCCTCACTTTTGTAGGATCTCCTGCAAGGAAGGGAAGCGACTAGGAGGGCAGCTTCAGGCAGAACATTTGAGGCAAACTCTGAGGCCTCAGGAATGTCCTGATAGCTGTTGGAGTGAGTGCCTGACATGACACATACTCAGTAAAACTAGTCTTTGCCACCGGATGAAAAGCCTGCAGAGAGATGCAAAATTTGCCCACAGTTTTCGAAGTCTGCTTGTAATGACAGAAGGTATCTTATGTGATGAGAAATGAGGTCTTAAGAATCAAGTGAGGGAAAGGATGTAATTTTAAAACAATTTTGCTAATTGTTTTCTTTCACAACTTGTTTGTTTGTTTGTTTGTTTGGATTACTTGCACATTAATGTGAAATTTCTGAAGTCCAGTGTTGAACCTACCGCCACAGAAAAAAACTGGGTTTTTCTTTATTTGCCTGCGAGGGGAACTGTGCTCTTTAAAATATAATAACAGCTTCCTCACAGCAGGTTTGCTAGAAAAGGGATTTGGGGTTTTGCTTTAGGCTGTTGTCTTCAAGGCAGGCTTTTTGTGTTTCTGCTGTAACAGGGCATTTAGTTCACTTCCTGAGATTAATTGATGGCAAGTGGCATTCCTTGCTCAGCAAGCCCTCAGAACAATAATCTCTTATTCTTTATTTGCAGTCAGGCATGCGTAATTTCTAGCTGTGGACATTGGAGGTATCAGCTGAGATTCAAGAAATATAGAAATGAAAAATTTAATTCACTAGGGCTCCTTGTTTGGTATAAAAATGTGGATATTCCTAAAGGGAGCCTTCAGATATTCGGACATGCAGAAGCTCGCCAAGCCCCAACTAATGATTGAGGCTCTCCTGAGCATGCTGTCCTGGCAGGGGCTGATGGGGTCATTCTTCATTGGTTATTCACACAAGCGGTTACTCCACTGGTTACTCACACAAGCCTTTCATTAATTCTCATGATGCTGGTCTTTGCAGCTTAGGGCACAGTGGCTTGGGGCACACTGCAAAGGAGAGTAAACAAGATCCAGCTGCCCCCTGCAAGTGGGAGGGGGTGGGATGGGTGCCAGGCAGCGCTGGCTTTCAGTCAGGAAGACCCCTCTGTCCAGAGCCTTGTCTCTCCACTCACGAGCTGTGCCACCTTGACCTCAATACTTCTCCACTGTGTCCCATGCCTCCACATGTGCGTGACAGGGCTTGACTCGTAGAATCCTCAAATCAAATCTATTAAGTCATGACAATGATTAGCACTCTCATTTTACAGATGAAGAAATTGAGGCAAGGCACACTGTAGCGAGTATAGTAGATGAGCCAAGACCTGAAGACAGACACTTGGACTCTGGAGACACTATACTATATTGTCACTAGGGAAGTAGGTATTTTCCTGTCCTCCATGGTATCCACCCCCAAAACACTCTCTTTGGAGACAGACTTTTGATTCCACTGAACAAATTAATTGGCGAGAATCCAGGCTTCCTCTTTTTGTTGGATTGGGCTGTCAGAGGTACTGATCCTCAAATGCAGGTGTAAGTTAAAGGCCAGAGAGAAGTTCCCACTCAGGTAGGGTAGATCTAATTATGTATGTATGTTGGGGATGATGGGCTATGCTGGGGAGGAGAGGGATATTGGCTCAAGCTCCTTGACTATGATATGGTGTATTTCCGGTATATTTCCATTTGTAAACTGATGGCAGGATGCTCCCCTCCCTTAGCTGAACAGATGAGACTAAAGTGCAAGAAGCGTTACCAGGGTCATCAGTGGACTCATATTTGATATAATGCCTGATTTTCTTTAAGCTGGATTATTGTATTGGTTTTGTGGGGTGCCCTAATAAAGTATCAGACTGGGTACCACAACAGAAACTTATTTTCTGACAGTTCTGGAATCTGGAAGTCCTAGATCACGTTGGCAGTGTTGGTTCCTTCAGGCCATGATGCCAGGCCTCATCTGTGCCAGGCCTCTCTCCTCGGCTTGTAGATGGCTGCCTTATTCCTGTGTCTTCACATCAGTTTCCCATTGTAGGTGTCTGTGTCCAGATTTCTTCTCCTTATAAGGACACCAGTTATGTCGGATTAGGGCCTACTCCGATGCCCTCATTTTCATGTGACTACCTCCTTACAGAACCCATCTCAAAATACGGTCACCTTCTGCAGTACTAGGGACTAGGACCCCAACACACAGACTTTGTGGGGGACACCATTTAGCCCTTAACAACTATACAGTAGTGGATATACCTCCCCTTATAGAATTTCTATTGCTCTAACATAAGGCCTATTCATTGGCTAAGTGGTAAGTGACGAATGAGTCATGCATTAATTGTGGTGCATTTTCAGGGAGTTGGGATTATCTTGAGAGTTGAGAAAATACATAAATAATTAAGAGGTGAAAAGCAATATCTATTACTGGTCTTGGGTTCCAACTAAGGGGTCTTTGAGGAGTTGTCCGAGACCCTGGGGACGTCATTCTTTTCGTCATTCTGTTAACTGATGTTGCTGGATGCTTTGTTCGGGGAGGCTTCTGTTGGTCCTCTTTCCCGGGTGCAACAAACCACCCAGTTCTTCTCTGGCCCCGCCCACAGCAATGTTGGCTGTGCTCAGTGGCAAATGCTCAGACTTGCTTCTGTGACTCTAAATGCCCAAAACCTCAATTTAAATATACAAGTTCCTGTGGACAGCTGACTCTTCCCTCTTCACTGATGTCACAGATCTCTCCACAGCATAAGCTGATTGAAGGCACTTGCCATCACTATTGGAAAGATGTGGCAAAGACCTTTACCCTGTTTGGACCAAAGTTTCAGCTTGTCGTGCTGCTGGAATGAGTAAGGTTCCCAGTTTCCTCCCAGACAGTGGAATTCGGTGAATGAGGAACAGTTGTAGCCCCTAATGCAACTCTAAAAGTGATCAGTCTCTCATGCTTCTTACCGCCCACCCTTGCTCCAACAGCTTTTCTTCACTTGCTCAGCCCTTTGGCTTTTTGATGCCCAACAGTGGTTCAACATTTCTCAAATTCTTCTAGACACCTGTTTCCCTAATAAGAGCACACTGCTTCAAACCTTAGAGGTCTTCTAGGCTTATCCAACATCTATAATAAAACACCCTTTATATCTCCAGCTCCTCTGGAATGTCAAATGATGAGAAACCCACTGCCTTGAGAAACATCTCTTTTCATTTTTGAAAAAAATTTCAATTTCTTATAGCATTTCTTTTTTTGTTGTTTCTGAAACTTGATGTTTATTCTACTTAAGTATCATGCATTGCTCCTGGTCTGCTCTCGATCAGTCACACTCAGTCCACAGAATCCATCTCCCACTCGACCACCATTGCACATGTGAGGACAGGTAGTGTGTCTGGCCTGAGTCTTCTGTACCCCAGGTCAGTAGTACCGTAGCTGCCACCTGCCACCATGGTTTTCCGGTGCCTCAGTTCTCTGAGATGGTCCTAATGGTTGCTCATGGACTAACCATGAAAACCTGCTGAGAGTCCTTCCCACCCTTCAGGGCCTAGATCAGATGTTACCTTCTCCATGAGGCCTTCTTGATCTTCCTCAAATGCCAGGCAATTAACAGCTTTGTTCTTAGTGTTTTCATACTACCTTGTACATTACTTTGCTGTAACACTTAGCGCAGTGTGTCACAAATATTGATTGACATTTTCTCTCTCTGCTATATTTTGACCCTGTCTTTGATGAGGGTTTAGGTCTTGCTCATTACAGTATCTTCTGTTCCTGGCTCAGAATAGGGGATGTATGTTTATTGGTTGCTCTGCTGATTCAAGAAACCAAAGTTCAAATTCCAGGTAACATGGCTGGTCAAAAAAGAAAATACCTTTGTTCTGGGAGATTCTTGGTGGTTCTCAGATCAGACCCTTCACGGAAAATCCTGGATGTTTATACTGAAATGAGCTAGGCCAAGGTGACTCGTGCAGAGTAGATGGTGCAGCCTGGTCTACCTACCGCTGAGACCCCCCCAGACGTTTCAGGATGCTCCAGTGCCAGTCATGGCTTGCAGCCCTAGTGTCAAATTATACCTGGTGTCCCCAAACCCTCACTTAACCCAAACCCTCAGTTAACGAGGCTGTCTTTTTCCTTCTGTTGAGGAGTAGTTGATCATCTGGCTTGTTTATTTACTTTACTAAGATGAGGGTTGGAGACCAGTGTTACCAAGGAATGATTTCTTCCCAGAAAGAGAAGGAACCGAAATGTGTGTCCTCTCAGTGAAGACACATTGTCTAAGAGAGATTTTGGTCAGCTTGCTATATCATTTGCTTGTTTGCTAATGTTACACAAACATTGTTGTGGGTATTTTTTAGTCCCTGAGTGTGCTGGGGGCAGGCCTCAGGCCTTCTTGAGATAATCCTCCTTCTCCAGCTAATAAACATGGCTCTTTATCTTTTAGTCAACTTTATTAAGATCCTCTTGCAACTAAAGTATGTTCTGTTAGGCTGGGAAGGGCTCATTCTGTTCATTTTCTCAAGCCTTTTCTCTACGGTGGTTCCTATTCATCCACTTATCCTAGAGAGTAGATGGAGAGCTATAAAACTGTTACATATTCTTCAAGGACAAAAAATCCAAACTTTGCTCTTGCCCTAATCTGTGACTAGTTTTATCAGCAACTGCCTTTTTTATTTTATCATTTCTGAACGAGTTCACTATGTGAAAGACGACCTGGTAGTTTACAACACCACAAGACCTCCCAATAATCCAGCTACTGAGATGCTATTCCAAGGGAGGATATTCTTCTATAAGACCCGATATGACCGTTCCTACCATGATCTAGCATGTTTACTGAAGATAGCTTTGCAGGATTGCCTCACATGGTATTTGCCATTTGGCATAGCTCAAAAGCAAATTCTCAGAAATAAATAAATATAGAGTTTTCCCATCTTAAGTGGGGTGAGAGGCTTATTGGGATGCATGGTGGATACCCTGAAAGCTTCATTCTGGGTCCCATGTGGGAGGAACTGCTGCCACTCTCTCTGTGTTCTGAACATATAGGTGGACTATATTAAAAAAATTTCAGAGGGAGAAACACCAAACACTACATAAAGGTCACCTTTGATGCTTGAAGTAGATTATTAAAAAGTCAAATCACTTTACAATAAATATTTCGAAGTTAAACCTACTTGTATTTTCAATCTTGAAAATATAAAGAGGCTTATGGACAGTATTATTCAGGAAAAATCGCTACACAGCATGGATAGCTAGCTGTGCCTGGGATCTTGTTCTGGTTATATGTGGTCATTGCTGTCGAAACCCAAATGACCTACCTCAAAACCGACATACGGAATCACTGTTGGAGATGGAATCTGGATGTGGATGTGGCCCAAGATGCAAGGGTGTGTTTCTTGTGCTGTGAGCTTGTCAGACCTGATTGTATTGTCATGCTTAAGGGTGTCGGTGAGGCTCTGCCACTCCACAGGACGGGAGGACTAGACACAAGCATCTCCCTTTTCCGCTAGTACACGAGGTAAGAGGGTGAGTGCAGCCTTAAGAATTCAAGACAAGTTTATTAAGACGTGCCGGACCTTGAGGCTGCCCTGCGAGGAAAGCTGCATTGGGAGGTGAAGGCGGGGTGGGGAGTAGCATCACTGGACGGCTCGTGGAAACGCAGTTGTCAAGGCCAGGAGAGAGGCCGTTGCTTAGTATTGAAATCATGTATTCCAGATGTGGGCATTTGGTAGTCAGTCTGCTCTGAAGTGACATGCTGCTGAATCTTTAAAGGGCTTCAGCCGGGAAGAGCAAAATCTGATTGGGCAAATTGCTAAAATATTTAAAGTGCAGCCTGTTAAAGCTTTTACTGCGCAGAAAATCACGTCAGAAGTTGTAGTCAGAAAGAGCGAGTAATTGGCTTTCCATCCTCATGCCAGTCAGTCAGCATGAGACTCTATCCCTATTCCTTCCTCTTCATTGCCAATGCTAATAACAACCGTGTGTGTGGGGGGGAGGGGAGGTTGCAGAGAGATTGCGTAGCTGGTAAAATGAGAGGGGGAGAAAGAGTGAGCTCTTCATAAAAAAGGGAGATCCAATCCATAAAACAACGTGAAGGCTATTTTAGAAAAGGGGGAATAGGAGAGAATGGCAGGATTATTACCTGACAAAGGTCCCCTGCACTTCCAAGGGGTGGTGGTTTGGGGCAGTTGTCTTTCAAGCACAAGAATGGCCTTCAGGAACAATCACTTCCTCTGCGTGTTTCATCCCCCCCGAGATGTACCTCAGGGGGCACTTTTCATTTATCATTTATCACAGTCTCCACTTAGGTTTTCCTGTCCTCTTCTCCCCAGGCATGACCCCTTGTTAATTCCCGGCAATGACCAGATTGACAACATGGACTCCAACGTGAAGAAGTACGACTCTACTGGGATGTTTCACTGGTGCGCACCCAAGGAGATAGAGAAAGTCATCCTGGTGAGTGACAGACACGGAGCTGATGCCGTCCACTCTGGTCCCAAACTACGTTTGCTAGGAATGTGGTTTTCCTAGACGGATAGCGGGATAATGCAGTCCCAGGTCCTAATTACTTTTGTTAAAATTCAGAATACATATTGAAGTAACTAGAACTCTCATCAGAACATGAACCAAGAGTAGAATTTTCCGTCTCTGAATATTTGTCGGTGCATCACCATAGGGTCACACGCTGTGTGAAAGGCATCACGGGAGGCCGTATGTGCCTTAACTTCTGTGGATGTGGCTCTGGGGCCAGGGCCTGCTTGTGCCATTTAGGAGCTGCACGGCCTTGAGCAGTGCACTTGACCTTGCACTTCAGTGCTCTTATCTGTAGGAAAATGAGATGAGAACGACTCTAACTCATAGAGTTGTGGTGAAAATTAAAACCCAACTTATGACTGAATAAAGTTACCTATTATCATAATTATTACTGGTAAATGTCATGAGGAACTCTGAACGCTGCCTGTATGATTATGTGTTTATAACATTATCTTGTATTCATCTAGATAATGGTTTTGCATATTTGTGATCCTTCTTGGCACAAAATGTAGACAGGCAAAGTGCTAATGATAACAATGGGGAAGCATGGGTCATCCCGGGAAGGCGGGAGCTCCCGGCCCTCTTCCTCGGCTGGCTCATCTCTGTAGCAGCTGTGAGCTTCTCTGGTTTGCCTCAGGAATGGCAGCATAGATAGCAACCCATTCTACTCTTTAGACTTGTTCTCTTAACAGCTTTAGGCTTTAATGCCTACATCAGCCTTCCCACAGCTTATTGTCTTGCTGATCCATAGAAAATGGATTAATAATCAGAAAGGTCAGATGGAAGGGTTCCTTCTCCCTTGTGCCTCTAATCCCCAGATTGCGGTGGCCTCTTCCCTTAGGAGAGCCAGGAAAATCTGATCATTCCTGATGTGATGGCCACCCTTCCTAAAAAAGAACTGTTCCATTTCCTCTAAGTGGCTTTGTGCTCCAACCCTAGAATTTTTCCTGTATTTTACCTGAATGGGTGTGTTATCTCAGTGTATCTGTAATCAAGTGTTACAAGCCAGTACAGCACTGTGTCGCAGCGTTGTGTCAGAGACTGTCTCGGAGGTGTGAAAGTTGTGGACAAAAGCACAGAAAGTCAGATTTCTCAGAAAACAGCCATTGTTCAACTTACCAGGAGTACAAATGGTCCTGATCACAAAGGTGCTTATGCGTGTACACCCCGGTGTTGTACCCACTGCATTTTTGCGCTCTGGTGATCCAAACTCGGCCTGGCATTGCCCACCCGTGGCAGGGCAAAAGCTGAGTGCCATGTCTGGGATCCAGGGTTTTAATCAATAACAGACATCCAATCAAAGTTCCTTACTAGCATGAAAGAGTTTAGAGAGATGAGTTACTACTTTTTCCCATCCAAAAAAACAACACTGAACAAAATATTTATAACAATCTTTTATGTGCTAGGCATGGCTGTTGTTGCTGGGGTAGAGCCTCTGACCTCTGTTCTCATAGTTTGTCTTCTAGTGGGGGCTAAGAGAAGATCTCCAGGTGGACAAATGAATACATAACACGTCAGATATTGATAAAGTGCTATGAAGAAAATAAAGCAGGGTCATGGGCTAGAAAGGGACAAGGGGGTGCTATTTATTTATTTAATCCTCACCTAAGGAAAAATCTACTCATCTTGGAGAGAGGGGTGGGGGACGAGGGGAGGAAAGGGGAGCGGAGGGGAGAGACAGGAAAAGAGAGAAACGTTGATGTGAGAGAGAAACATGGATTGATTGTCCCCTGGGTGTCCTGACCAGGGACTAAACCAACAACCTAGGTATGTGTCCTCACGAGGAATCAAATCTGCGACCTTCTGGTGTACAGGACAATGCTCCAACCAACTGAGCCATACCAGCCGGGGTCAGAGAGATGCCATTTAGACAGTATGGTCCAAGAGGCTTTCTGTAAAGTCACACTGGAGCAGAGATGAGGATGCTCAAAAGATGCTCTGTGGTGTGCGTACCCTAACTGCTTTGGTATAGGACACTAACTGCTTTAGGGGTTAGAAATTATATGATGACCTCAATCTTGACGAACTGATCATCTAATTGAAGAGAAAACACACAATACAACCATGAAACTATTTCAAAGCTTCATGTTAAGAGGCACAAAGTAATAGTTACATCTAGGAGAGAAGACTAGCATGCATCTAAGTGGCCAGGAAGCCTTATTGGAGACAAACAAGGTGTGCTCCAAAGGGTTTGAGGACCTTACGGCCCAGCTTAGGGTAGGCCTTGGAATATGCATAGGAGACACAGGATGCACATGTGAGAGTAGTTTCTCTAGTGAGTCTTAAACCTGGCAGAATCAGATTCTCTAGGGCTGAGGTCCAGGAACTGAAATCTTCACGAGGTTCTCCAGGTGATTTGTGGTGGCTGACCTGAGGATTGGTGTGTTGGTCCCCACATCTAAGCTTCTGGGGTCAGTGTCTTCCTCTGCCACCGCTAACTGGTGCCTTCCCCTTCTCCTTATTCTAGATTCCTTGCCTCTCCCCTGGACCCAGTTTGGATTCCTCAGGCTCATTGAAGTCTGGCCAATTCAAAATAATTAGGAGCCCCATCACATCACATTACAGACTAGTTGACTCTGTTGGTGGTACTCAGGCACACACATGTCATGCAGCCAAGATAACTAACTCCAGGTCTACTCCATGAAGCGGTGATGTGGGTTGCGACTCCCTACTTGGTCGCCCTTGGTCTCAGTGTGTAAAACATTTCTTATAGCCTGTGTTTTTGGTGTTCCTGTGCTCTTACAGAGGGAAATCAACCAATAATGGTGACAGCCCCGTTTTATTCTAATGCTCATGGAGTGAAAGCTAGCTTCTTCCTCTCCTTGGGGGTTACTGTAATAACCCTGACATTGTCGTGAATTGCAATATTGGCATTTAAACAATCAATACGTGGGTCAATTCTAGGGATTAAATGGAGCAGAGTTTGATATATGCAGTGGACATTAATATGCCTCCCCCAAAGTATTGTAAGCCACATGGGGCTATCCAGGCATTCAGTGGGTGAACAGGGAGGAAGGAAGGCCAGAGGGGAGGTATTGGACCAGAAGGATAGGCAGACAGAGGCCCCCAGCTGGCCTTCTTGTGCTGTTCTCTTCACCAGCTCAGTGAGCAAAACAACCAGCAGTGGCTAACATTTGCATTTCCTGGGAAGCTGGTGTCCACCTCTACTGGGACGATTTGATTCTTTCATTTGTCTCCTTTGTGGATATGGGCCTAGGGCTGGGGAAAGACACGGGCTCTTGTTGCTCTTGCTGATCTTGCCCTAGGTCTTTTTCATGATTTTTTGGAAACTTTCCGTTGGTAACTTGTGCAGGTGAGCCACTCTAGGCATGCTCCTGGAGACCCCAAGGGAGCAGTGGACAGGGGTCAGCACACTTTCTGTAAAGGATCATGTAATACATTATTTAGGTTTTATTGGGCATACTGTCTCTGTCACAGCTAATCAGCTCTGCCATTATAAGGTAAGAGCAATCACAGGCAATGCCTAAATGAATAAGATTGGCTGTGTTATAATACAATTTTATTAGAATTTGAGTAGCATATAATTTTCACATATTGTGAAATACTCTTCTTTTTATTTCTTTAACCATTTTAAAATGTAGAAATCAATCTTAGCTTGCCAGCCATGGCTGTATAAACTATGGTCTCAGGACCATAGTTTGCCAGTGCCTGGCGTAGGGTAGCATGGTCTACCTCCTGATGCCATGACGTACTTATCATCTCACAGATGAGTCTAGAACTCAAAACTCAAATTTCTTGAGCTGAGAACAACATAGAATCTGATCAATCTATCCTCATCTCAGCAAGAGAGGCAGAAAACAGCTCCTTTTATCAATCATTCAATTGATAAATTGAAGCTAAGTCTTCCCTTTCCAAATAATGTAAATATTGCTGTTCCCTCTGATTTTCTCCTGGAAAATTACTGTGAAAGACATCCTGCTCATATGCATGTATGGCATATCTCTTTAAAATTTTTTTTATCAAAAAGGTAGAGGTATGTATGGATATATGTTTCAATATATTTACTATACCAGTATAATGTATGAGTATACACACATACTCAAATTACAACTATATATAACACTGTTGAAATAAACATAATGACATATAATAGCACATAATAAGCACTCGATCAATGTTTACTTGGTCCTTCACACTCAAGATTGTTTTAGTTCTGACCACAGCCCTATAAGGTCATCTCTCCAGTGCTCACCCACTTCTCCCTGTTGCAGACGCGAAGTGAAGCCGCCATGACCGTCCTGAGTGGCCACGTAGTGGTCTGCATCTTTGGTGATGTCAGCTCAGCCCTGATTGGCCTCCGGAACCTGGTGATGCCACTCCGTGCCAGCAACTTTCATTACCATGAGCTCAAGCACATCGTGTTTGTGGGCTCCATTGAGTACCTCAAGCGGGAATGGGAGACGCTTCATAACTTCCCCAAAGTGTCCATATTGCCTGTAAGTCTGTGGTCATGTTATTGATAGTTTTTTCCCCATCCTTTCATTCACAAAAGAAAGTCCCAGATGGTTGTAATACTTGTAGCTTTGATCATGCCTCCGCTTCTTTATCTGGTTGTGGGCCTGAGGACTCAACCCTTTCTCTCTGCTCCGTCTAGGAATATCTAAACCCTGGGGACTCTATTAAGAGGAATCTGCAGCTCCATTCAGTTGCTCATCAGACGTGAAGTTTAGCTGGTATCAAATGTATTAACCATATCAATGTCTGAACACTCTCTTGCCTATCCAAACCCAGTGCTATGCGATGTTATGATGCTTAGAGCAGAATTTCCTTATGGGACTATTTATTTCATTTTATTTATGACATTATTAATGCTTGGGAAAATCTTGATTGAACCACATTCTGTTTTGAACTAAGGGTATCTAATAGAGCTCTTTGTTTACTTTTGCTGTGCAGAAGGCCAACCCCTTCTGTTGGTCAGCCTCTGCCTCATTCATTTAGATGCCCAACAGGATTTGTGTGGGTTTGTGTATGGGCCTGCAGTGTGTGTGCCTATGATATATTATTCATTACAAAACACTGCTACCCAAATCTAAAAGGAATGCTGGGTACTCTACAATGTAGTGTGAGGACATGGGATGCATGATCTGTGAGTCATGTAACTAACTACATCCTAATTATTGATCAATATATTTGCCATAAATGTTCAAAAATTATATTGTACATTTCAATATTTGATATAATTCTCTATGTCAACATATTCATTCTGTACACATTTTTCTTAGAAGTTCACATCCCTAAGACCAAGGAACATGAATTTGAAGCTACATTTCTAGAGGACTGAGTTTTTCCCCATAAATGGAGTTGAAATTCATTATTTCTATTGTCAGCTTTCAGAACCTCAGAAGTGGAAAAAGTAGTGAAGTAATATAATTCACTAACAACACATAAGACTCTAGCTACAAGTAATATACATTAGTAGCTACCATTTATGCTTATGTATGCCTGGCACAGTAGGTGTTCAATAAATTTTTAAAGACTTGAGAAAAATGTAGAGAGACATCTCTTGGTTTCTGGGCCCCAAACTCACTGACTTAATAAACACATGTAATTAAAAATAGGCATCTGCAAGAAAACAAATAGTCATATGCACTGAAGAATTTAAACAGATATATGCCTTTGCTAATTTAGACATCATCTATTTGATTTTGCTTTTCCGTGATCATCTTCCTATGTGTAACCTTGCACATAGTCCCCTGGGAGCACATGGACTAGGGTCTAAAAGTATTTTGTGAGGAGCTTATTATTTTGCTGGGTTACATGAGTCTGTGTGTATGTGTGAAGTTTGGTGTATATTTGTGTTTCCTTCTGCATGCCCTGGTACATATCCACTCACGTGCCTGCATTTATATGAGTGAGCTTTTATATTTGCAGGTCCCTTTTAAACACTCCAAAACTTAACATACTCAAGTACAACTTATTTGTACAAAAATGGGCCTTCTCTGTCTTCATAGATTTCATTGTTTAAACAGTGCCTCACAGATAGGGCGAGCCCTGAGAAACACACGGTGTTTCTATGTATGTCATTTATATTTCCTGAGTTTTGAAATCACGTGGATACAACTGGGCAAGGATCGTCTTATATCACAATCACTGCTGGAGTCCCTACAAGATGAAAATGAAAAGAATATGGATGTAGGCAATTGAGGCTTATGCGTGCGCAATGATTCAGGAAGTTGGTCCAACTTATTTCGTGCCAAGAGATCCCAGGAAGAGAGGGGATGCTTCTCTTTCAAAAGATAATGCTTCAGAGTCTGGAATGAGTAGCTCCTCAGCCCTACAGTCCTAAAGGCCTCTTCCTCCTTCATTCTACTTTGTGGCAATATTCTGGTGGCTGAGAACAGACTCATGACCACCGCCGAGTCATAAAAGAGGGTTGATGGCCTCAACCTCTGCAGCAAGTCCAACCTTCTCAAAGCCCCTTTTCCAGGAAGGAGAACCACAGAAAGGAATCCAGAGATGTAAGGCAGTAGGCAAACCCTCTCCCTACACAGTCAGTGAGGTGAGGGCTACAAGTCTCCATGCAGGCAAAGCAGAAGCTGGATTCAGGCTGGAGGACCAAGGAGGCAGAGGGCTGGAGGTGAACTCCAAGGTGATGTCCCTAGGGAGCTCGGCCATGGGATGGCCTGATGAGTTCTGCTGTGATGCGTCCTGAGGACATAGAGCATGTGGCATACATGCCCCTCACCTCCAGGACTAACCCTCACTCTTCACCTGTGGTTGCTTTCCTGGCCTCTTTGTCATTACCTCCTTGATTGGTATTTTCCCCCCACTATTTTGTTGTTTTAGGATTTTAAAAAATCTGTTTACCGGCTTATTTATTTTTAATTACACCAGTAACATACAAACACATTCTGGTTACACCATATTCAAACAATGTAGAAGTATGTGGAGTCAAAAACAAACTTTTTTACTTCACTCCCAATCTTGTTCTCTTCCTCCGAGGTGATTACTGTTGTGAATTTAGTGTGAATTTTTTCTGAACTTCCTCTCTGAGTGTACATACATTCATAAATACATTCGTAAATATATAGTTTCATTTTAGAGAGTCTTCCAAGGCAATGCACACAGAGAGCTGTTTCAGCCCCTTTACCGGCTGCGTAGACTCCCGTTGTCTATATGTCCCATGGTGTGTTTAAGCACTCCTATGTTGTTGGACAATCAGGCGATTTCCTTTTTTTTTTTCTTACTGAAAATATGCAGTAAAATTATATGACCTGAAGCTTAATTCCTCTCCATCTCCCCTTTGCAAGATGCGCATTAATTCCACTTCCCTTCCACGTCCTCCAAGTGGAGCAGTGTTTCAGCCCCACCTCCTCACACCGTGCTCACTGCTGTTTCCGCTTAGCTGCGTTGGAAATTCTACTTGGAGCTGCTGTCTTTTGCTGGAGACAGAAGTGACCTGCTGTTCAATAAACAGGCATTTGAAACCCACCCCCTCGTTACATTCTGAAAGCCAGAGGTTGCCACAGGACAGTTACTTAAATCAAGACAATTTCCAGGCGGGAAGAAGATGTAGAACCCTGGCATTATTCCTCTCCCTCGTTCGTTAGTAATAGCTTGATTGAGTATTGAGAGCAAGCCTAAAATGCTGCCATCAGCACCGACTACCCTTTAGATTAGCACACAGCTCCTATTCCCTTGAATGTAGTTAGGCCAGCTTAATGTCAAGGCATAAAAAAGATACTTGTTAAATAATTTCCCAAAGCTCCAGCACAATCTTTAATTTGTTTTTATTTTTTTTCCTCTTTCCCTCTCGTTCCTCAGTCTCACTTTTGCGTCTCCTTTTTTTTTCTTTCCTCTCTGCCGAAGGGTACGCCATTAAGTCGGGCTGATTTAAGGGCCGTCAACATCAACCTCTGTGACATGTGCGTTATCCTGTCAGCCAATCAGAATAATATTGATGATACTTCGCTGCAGGACAAGGAATGCATCTTGGCGTCACTCAACATCAAATCTATGCAGTTTGATGACAGCATCGGGGTCTTGCAGGCCAATTCCCAAGGTAAGGACAGCCTGTAATACTCCTCTCCTGTGCCTACAGGGGACAGGGGCTGGCAAGAGGGATATCCTTCACTCAGTAATTCAAAGGGGCTCTCATCAGCCTGCCTGGCAGTGGAACTTGTGGTCACTGCGATGGCGTTCAAAGGGGCATCTGCTGCCTCTTCTCACTGTCCCAGGATGTAGGCTTGAAGACCTACACTTGGAATAGGCTGCCTTCCAAGGCAGTAAACAGCCTTTCCATTGCTACCCGCTTTGGCCTTTTTCAAACAGTAGCTTTATGACCAGGGTCACCAACTAAATGTCAGAGCGCTGAAAAGATGCTGGCTGAACAATTCTCAACGTTTCTCCCCAAAATATATCCTTGCCATTGACCTGTTCTAAGCCTCGCTATTGTTATAGCTGCATGGGTGTGTTAGGCTTAAATTATTATATGCTGGCCAAGGGATGGTGACCCCTGGAGAGAGGGGACTATATGGGCACTAAAAGTCATTTAGCAAGAGATGGTCCTCATCAGCCCACCCGTTCTCTACAGGAGGCACAGCAGTGCTAAATGACACATATCTGCCATCTCTGCTCTGCCCCAGGCTTCCCTGTTATTTTCTCCAGGATCTTGGGCAGATGTAAAGATGTCATCTAGGAGTCTCAGAGAGACAGTGTGGCAAAATCCCCTTGACCAACAACCTCACTAATCAGGGCTTTAGCAGGATTGGATGTGAGACATTTTCCCCCAAATCCATCTCTGTGTAGGCGTGCCTCAACTGTAGGGTTGTTGTCATGTCTGGCCTTCGGGATGGGTGGCATCATTCCAGGACCAAAGGGAGAGGGAATACAGCCCATGAGAACTATAGCTGCTGGGACATAAACACGGTCGTACTGATGGGATAAAGCTTGGCTTCCTGCAGTCTGGACCTGTGTGCTACATTATCTTTTGTCAACTCGGTCTCACCACCATCTCCTTCTAACATCTGCTTAACATCTCTGCAAAGCCGGGAACAATAGTCCCTAGAAGCCTTTTCCTTGCATGGTTCTGGGCTGGGGTCTGCCAATGAGAGGGGCCCTGGGAGAAACCTGGAAACTGGAAGAGGAAAGGCGGCAGCTGCAGCTAGATCGTGAGCTAGATGTGAGGTACAAAGCAGGTATCAGGGGAGCCTTCTGAGAATCCATGCCTTTGGTGCTGGGGACTGAGAGAAGAGGTGTGGGCTTCTCTGGGGGTCTGAGATTCATAGCATCTTAGGGTGAAGCTCAGGAGAACCTTCCACTTGGTGTTGCAAGTGAAATGGCTAACAGGGGCCTATTGGACTTGCTCCTACAGCCTTTCCGATGGTTGTGTCAGCTTCTTCATACTTGGAATAGAAAGGTTTCTATTCTTAACATAACCCTGCTGGACATAGCCGGAGGTCCAGTTTTGACCTCTCTACTCCGTCCACCTCTGCCTCTCCTGCAAATCTAAATCTTGGTATCCACTTTCTCATCTGTACCCATGGGCAGAGAAACATGTCAAAGCTCTAAGGGACAGCTCCTAGTTACCCAGCTGCATACTGAGAGGCAGGGAGCAGAGGTGTCAAAGGATGTGAGGAGACAGTAAGCTGGCCTTCTAGGAGGCAGAAGAGGCAAGCTAGAATTTAGTTCCTGCCTTTAAGTGCTTGTTCTTTAATGTGGGTCTTCCCATCCCAGCGTGGGCATCACCAGGACCTTGTTAGAAATACAGAATCTCATGTCCACCCAGACCTACTGGGGCCGGAAGCTGAATTCTAACAGGCTCCTCAGGTGACTTGTGTGCATGGCTTTAAGGTACAATAAATCTTCACGCTAACAAAGCCAGGTCTAGTGAACATGTTGACCAACACATTCAGACCTTCCTCTTCTCCTGGCAGGAACCAGCAAGGAGGGTGGGAAGAGGTGGAAGAGAAGTGCCCCCTGTGGGTGGAGGTGGGACTGAGCAAGAGGGACAGGAAAACACCCTCTTTCCCAGCGTGCCTATTTTCCATCCAATTCAAAATCTTAATGTATAATTTGGTTACATAGTTGACCCTTGAACAGCAGAGGTTTGAACTGCATGGGTTCACTTATACATGAATTTTTAAGAATAACTATATACAGTGCTATAAATGTATTTTCCTTATGATTTTCATAATAACATATTCTTTTCTCTAGCTCACTTTATTTTAAGAATACAGTAAATAATATACATAACATGC
Source organism: Macrotus californicus (assembly GCA_007922815.1). NCBI lineage: Eukaryota > Metazoa > Chordata > Mammalia > Chiroptera > Phyllostomidae > Macrotus > Macrotus californicus. Next base: position 52,060 of record VMDR010002724.1, read on the forward strand.
ATAATATGTTTTAATTGACTGTGTTAAGGGTAAGGCTTCCAGTCAATATCAGGCCATTAGTAGTTAGGTTTTGGGGGAGTCAAAAGTTATATGTGGCTTTGGGGGGAGTCAGTTGATCGGAGCATCATCCCATGCACTGAAAGGTTGTGGGTTCAATTCCCAGTCAGGGCACATACCTAGGTCACAGGTTCGATTCCCAATCATGGTGTGTACAGGAGGCAACCAATCGATGTTTCCCTCTCACATTGATGTTTCTCTCTCTCTCACCTCACTCCTCTAAAAATCATTAAACATATTCTTGGGTGAGGATTAAAAAAAGTTATATGTGATTTTCAACTGCATAGGAGGTCAGCATCCCTAAACCTGCATTGTTCAAGGTTCAACTGCATATGTGTTTAACATGGGTGTTCCTCCCAGCTCTTGTAAGCTTTATCGCAGCCTCTTAGACCCTCTCTGATGGCCAAACTGGTAAAAATGCTCCCCTCAGCTTCTCAGATATCCACCCAAAGCTCAAAAGCCTCCTTTACTGTTTTTAGCAAAGTAGTAAGTCAGAAAAATAGGTTTTGGTGGGAGATAAGGAAGAAAGGGGAAGAGAGTTCGTTTTTCCTGCAAAAAAAGAGAGAGGGAACTCCTTCTTTTGTACAGGTGCGCATGCACGGGCACAAACAAGGCAGAGGATGTGCTCTGTGGTGATTTTTGTAGATTCTTGGTCAGCAGTAGAATGGGGTGTGTGCCCCCCAGTAACTGGCAAGCAGTCTGGGTGACACTCTGACCTTCCAAAAGGCAGTGGTTTGGCAGTGGCCATCAACATTGGAAGTGACTTCATCCCTGATGGGCAAGCCCTCTAAGTTCCCCTTTGGCTGCTGTCTGTGCAGCCCACTCCTCAGATTCATCCCAGCCTGTGCATCGGGTGGATGAGCTGAGTTTTCCTGACACTGTCCCTCCCTGAGACCCTTCTGACCAACTGGAGTGCTCATTGGACTCAGATACTTGCACTACCCTTCACCTGGGGCCTTTGGCATGCTCCAGTTGGATTGGAATTACAAAGTACAAAATGGATTTCATGTTACTCTAAGTGATAACTACATAGATTCCTGCCCACTGCCCACCAATTGTACTCACTATTTATTCTGCAGTCCTTGTAAAACCCCATAGTTCATTTTGTTCCGAGAGCTACATTATGATCTCTCTGGCAGGACAGAAATGTGGACTCGGGACAGATGTGTGTGCTCATGGACCAGCTTATTCATGCATCTTTATGGAAAGTTTTTCTCTCATGGTACAATGTAACATGAAACATGTGTCTTAACATTGCAAAAGTAGAGACCTCATTGGGATTTGTGTTCAGATGCTTGACGCTCTATGTTACTTGGCCTCCTAGACTAACAAAGCTCACCCTCTTCCCTTTCCCATTCCCTTTTTGTGTCACTGTTCTAGTCCACATGGTGTCAGAACTGACCCAGCCTAGGGATTCTGGACCATACACTTTCTAAGATGATCTGAGATGTGATGGCTGGTTGTCAAAAACAATTATAGAGCGAGGCGGCATCCCCCATGCTGATGGTATATCCGATGTGACAGTTGGGTCTATGAGATGCAGTTTGAATATACAGTAGGCAGGACCGCAGTGACAATTATATAAGGCAGGTGAGGCCGCTTCTTGCTGGTCAGCAAACATCAGCTGAGAACCACTTTACAGCTCTTTACCAGCAACTAAGTGCCTTTATTTACAGAGCTCCTGTCACTTCCCTTTGGCTGGAGAGCTGGTGTATTATTTAGCACACATTTATCTGGGGAAAACACTTCAATTTAAATCAGCTGGTACAACAGTGGCTCCTGCCAGACCGTTTCCCTGTGGTTCTGAAAGACAGGAATTGAGTCTGATCTTGGAAGGGAGGGTGAGCCGAGGAGGAAGGTCCATTCTCAGAGAGCTGCTTGAGTCAGTAGCTGAAAAGAGAGGACATGTGATTGAGTTTCCCATTATGCTTTCATATCATTATGAAAGGAGCATTTTATAGCCTCTTCCTGCTTAACCTTCACTCTTAAAGGAAAGAAAGAGGAATAAATGAATGCCCACTATGTGTCAGGCATTCTGAAACCTCAGGACACAAAGATGACACTCACTGCCTTTGAGGGGCTCAGGTGAGTAGAGGAGGCACCCCCATAAACAGGTATAGCCCAATGAGACAAGGACCAGGCTAGAAATACGGGAGTTCAGAGGGCTTCTTGTTTTATATGTTTCGAGGATTTGAGAAGATTTCTGAGAAGAACTGACACTTTTTGATGAGTTGAATGCATGTGGCTATTGAGCACTTGAAATGTGGCTAGTTTGTTTTAATAAACTTGAACTTAAAAAGTGGCATCAGGCTTGTAGTTACCCTATTGGACATTGCAGGTCTAGAGCATAGGCTTGCTGCTTTGCTAAGAGTGTCAATTTACAGGAAGATGATGATTAAACCCATCTTCTAAAGAGATAACAGGCAGAAATATGAGCATGGTTTAGAGATGGAAAGAGATGGTGGCATGAGCTACATAGGAAGACTATTGCTATGAACTATAGGGATGGGATGAAGGATGACGGTACAGCTCTAGTGATGTCAGTAGGGAGGGCAAGACAGTGATTAAGATGGAACTGAAACAGAAAAGCTAGGCACTGATGACCAGGTAGATGATAAGGAGGTAGGGATGAGCAAGGGTGAGATATCAGGAACAGATGTGCTTCAAGGCTGGCTAAGGCATGGATGTAAAAGTAATGAAGTAAGCAGAGGACCCAGAGATAAACAGGATTGGGGAAGAAGGAAAAGAATTTGATCCTGGTCCATTTCAGTTGGAAGTATCTGTTGACTATCCAACAAGAAATAAGAATATGAGATTATGGGGATAAAGTTAGTTTTGAAGTCATTGGTGGTGGACAGTGGAGAGACCTTGAGAGTGGATATTTCCCAGGGAGTCAGACCAACTCATTAACCAGAGACAAACATGGAACCCTAGGAAACATCAACAATGAAGGGACAAACAGAGGGAGAGAATCCAATGAAAGGGGCTGAGGGTAAAGATTTAGAGGAGTAGTAAAGTGCATGGTATGAAAGGTAAAGGAGAAGAAAGTTGGCTAAATTCCAGATGAGCAATCTAGAATGTTTCTTGATATGTGTATTTTCTTGAGTAGACTGTGGGTCCTTTAAGAGGCAAGGGCTCCTCTTCATCTTGTTCATCTTTAGCTTCCTAGTTCCTCTAGCACAGGATCTGACAGAGGTAGCAAACAGTAAGAATTTGTTGGGCTCAACTGATTTGAAAACAAATGGTGTTTAGCACTGTCAGATACTGTGGAAATGTGTAGTGGGTGAAGGCTGGCCTAAAAGAGGCAGTGGTGCACTTGACCATCAGGAAGCTGTTGGCCTTAGCAAGAACAGTTGAGTAGCCTGTTGCCAGTAGAAGCTGGCACTCAGGAGGGTCTGAAGGGTCATTCAGATGAGATGAGAATTGGAGACTATATATGGCTTTTTAAGTGCTGATGGGGAGAGAAATAGGATATTTCGGAAGATCTTGTCAAAGAAAAGACTTCTGTTTTGTTTTTAGAATGGGGAGAAATGTAGCGTATTTGTTGGTTGCAGTAGACTGAAGTGAGTTAACTCCCAGAGAGGGAAAGTTTGAAGCTGTGGGAGAGAATTGCTAAATGACAGTGACAGGGACAGAGAGAGGCAGGAGAAGATGACGAGGCCTAGAAAAGGAGGCAGCTGGATGGGAAAGATGAAATGAGAGGAGGTGCAGCCCTCTGGTTTCTTCATGGAGCAGCCACTTCGGTTTTCCTTGAGGAGTTAGGGAGTGGGGACAGCTGGGACAGGGGATGATGGGGATAAACGATGGGAGCAGACTTCACGAGGAACATGTCAGGGAGACGACTGGAGACAGGTGGCAGCTCAGTGAGCATGGGTGAGGACCAGCTGAGGTTGGGATGGTGAAGGCATGATTTTCTGGGCAGTGCTTGGCAGAAAGAGCAGAGAAAGGAGAAATTGGCTTTCAGTTGGGATGGTGTTTCAGAGGAGGCAGCAGATTTCACGGTGCTGGTGAGAGAGTGTTAAAATGAGTGGCCACCTAGACCAAGATGGTAGAGGGAGAACTCAAATCGAACTCACAGGCCAAAGATGAAGCAACAAATATACCTGTGTGAGGTCAAAGAACAGGGTTGTGGGGTCAAGGAGTGGGAGGGCTGGAGGGTGGGAGGTTTGATGAGAGAGGAGTATGATGGCCTCGGAGGATGAAGTACTCATGCTAAGCTGGAGCAGGGCTTGGTGGCATTACACTAAAAACAGTTCCTTCCCATGAAACCTCTGAGCCCAACGCAGAGCCTCTGAACACCACCATCACCACCACCAGCAGCTGTAGCAATAACACTTCATGGATGTTTGCTGCTATGATGTGGTAGGCATTTTGGCCACCAAGACATCATGCGTTTCTTACGTCATTAATTTTCACACTTGCCTGCACATTGTAATCACCTGAGAAATCTTAAAAAATATTGACGCCTGGGTTGCACCTCAGGAATTGTCATTTAATTGACTGGGTACAACCTGAACATCGGGAGCCTTGTGCTCCAAGGCGAGTCCCCTGTGCAGCCAGGGCCAAGACCCACTGCCTCAAGTGCCCTTATAGAAAGTATACTAAGTAAGGAGGTTACCATTTTGATTTCAGAGAGGAGGAAACTGAGACTGAGAGAGGTTAAGTCATGATTTTTACCTAGGTCTCCTGGCACCCCCAACTTTTAAACCATTTTGCGACTTTAGAACAATTCTGTTGGTTCAACTTATTGGTCTGCCTTCTTCCTTTCATATTTTTGGATAGCCTTTAGATCGTTTAAGGCTGAAAATCTTAAGTGGAGAAAAAAGATGTGGGGGAATGTGGTGGAAACCCCAGGCTCTATCTGTTTTCTGCCTAACTCTCTGTATTTGTCAGTCTTGTCTCTGTTGTATGTCTCAAGGTGATAAGGATACTGGTTGCCTGGTGCACAGGCCTGCTTCCTGATCAGAGCTTTTGAAAGGTGCTAGAGCTGAGGTCCCATGCCATGCTGCTATTAAACAGCCACATTGCTCCCCCCAAGCTGCTGTGTGCTCCCCTTAGACCCTGGATCTCTTTAAGATAAGATGTGTGTATTTCAGCATCTATGCTAAATTTGGATGTTGGTGTTCGGGTTCCTCTGTTGTTCCCTTTCCTGTTATATGCTCTGCATCCATCTGATTCACGCATCCTGTCCTGAAGGTGTCAGTCCAATTCCACAAACACTTAGTAAGCACCTGTTGTGTGCCCAGACTTTGCATGGCAGGCATTGCTGAGGAGACAGGGGTCATAAGGGACATTCCTGGTCCTTGCAACCTACCATGCAAAAGTACAACTCTGCTTTGGAGTGCTGGCTTGTTACTGTGAGAGAATTACAATCTATGGAGGCTAACGTGGACAGGGAGAGAAAAAGGGTTTGAAAGACACTGAAAAACTGCATAGGATTTCAGCAGGTGGAAACAAATAGATCTGGCTGCAGTCAGAGAGAAGAATAGAAGTCAGGGGGCAGACGTACATGGGGACTGTTTGAAGGACAGCAATGAATATAATTTGGCTGGAATACCATATGTGCATAAGACAGCAGGGACACATGAGGCTGAAATGTGGGCTGGGCACTGGGGATTTTTTTTCTTTCTTGAGTTAGGAAGCTGTAAATAATTTTTATGAATTTCTGAGTTAGGAAGCTGTAAATAATTCAGTAGGCACTGGGGAGCTATGGAAAGTTTCAAAGCAAGAGAGTGATGGGATTGGACCTGAGCTTTAGGGAGATTGATCTGGCAGCCCTGTGAAGCACTGTTTGGGGTGGGAAGGAAGAGGGTGCAGGGACACAGGGTGAAAAGGGTGCAGGGACACTGGGTGAAGAGGGTGCAGGGACACTGGGTGAGGGCTATGGTTATACAGAAGGAGAGCAGGAGCCCTGACTGGAGAAAGAGTGCAAGATTCCAGTGTGAGGAGTGGCAGATGTCAGACTATGAATGAGAGCTTCCGTCTCAGTGATGTAGGTCAGGGACAGTGACAGTGATGCCGATCACAGGAAGAGAGGCCTGCCTAGTGGAGAGACTGGCAGCAGGAGAAAGTAGCATTGGTAATGCTGAGTTTTAGCCATTGTTCATTTCCACACAGACTTGATGGAAAATGTAGGTGGGCGTAAGAAGCAGATGGGTGGAAATGAAGTCCTGATTCCAGGATAGGGTCGGGGCTAGAGATCCGGGAGCAGAGGAGAGCCTCGGGGAATGAATGAGAACAGAGTGGAAGGGCAGAAGTCTGAGGAGCATCTTGGAAAGGGCAGAGGGAACCAGGAAACCATTGGTAGAAGCTGGGACCCACAATCTGAGCCGTATGTCCCAATGTGGTTTTCCTTTCTCCCTAAGTCTATTTTTTTCTGTATTCTATGCCGCATTATAGCCACCAAGATAAAAATACTTATAGTGGCTTGCACATACACCACAACAGGCACACAAGCAAGTGTGAAATCTGCGTGTAAATGATGCTCTCCTTTGTCTGCGCTGCTACCAAGGTTAAAAGCCTCCAGCAGGAATGGCACTTTCCTTGGAACTATGGCTGTGGTACCTAGAGCAATAGCATTAATTGGGACACCCTAAAGTCTGAGGCAGTTTATTCTGTTCCAGAGGAGAATGCGACTTCTAGTTTATCTCTGGGGAAGGCCATGTGGATTAGAATCCCTAAATTACTGGATGACAGAAATCGGGATCGAATAGACCCTTCCTAAACTGGAACTTTGGGACAAAATCTTTAGAACGGAATGTAATGAAGACCACTGAGCATTAAGTGTCAGATAATCACTAAAGACAGGCTGCATAACCCTCACTGATGGAAGTATAATTTATTTTGAGAAGTGATTGTTTCATCCTGGTAGGTCCGAGAGGGAGGGTGTCAAAAGCTGTGAAGATTTGAAGGGAAGAATTGACAAACATGAGAATGTTGCCAAACGGACGACCAGAATGGGGAAATGCTTGGACAACGTGTCACTTGCCAAGCAGTTAAGAGAACTGGGCTCGAGGGCTAAAAGGGCCATTTTATCTTCTGCTCCATTGGACAAACCAGGATTGATGGCTGATGATTAAGGAGAACCAGATTTCAGAGCCACATAAGGAAGACATTCCCAGAATAGAATGGGCTGCCTGAAAATGTAGTGAGGTTCCCATCACCACACGTCCATTTGCCAAAGGAAAGATACTAACATGATCTCTGTGATGGGAGGGAAATTGGATGAGTACTGTGGTCCTTTATAACTGAGAGTCTCTGGTGTTTTCTTGACTTTTATGACGCAGGGATCTGCGTTTTAGATGATCTACATTGTGACTCCATTGGGAGAGCTACGGTGTTTGCTGGGGATGGGGTCACAGCGGGTCTCTTAGTGGAAGCTTGCACATCCTTCTCGAACGGTACTGATTTTGTGTCCGAGGTGGGGAGTGGCCTGCGTCGGAGCGAGCAGCTGCACATCTGGCTTTGCCATTAATTGGACAGACCACCCCCATCTTCAACTCCCATGTCACCCTTCAACACCTGCCCTTCCCAGTGCTCGTCCTTCTTCCTCCCACCAAGCCTCACTTCCTGCACACCGAGCCTCTTGCCAACACACCTATACACGTGTCCTCACACACACCCTCCCTCCCCGAAATCAGAGAAGTGCTCTTTCAGCCACTGTCATGTAACATTTCATTACCACAATATTCTTTCTCAATTCTGAAAGGGTGGGGGGGGGGGAGAAGCCATTTCTCTTTATGCCCACCGAACGAACAAAGCTCAGTGCTAAAATATTTTTCTTCACTTGTAACTGAAACTGCTGTTGGCTTTGGTCCCAAAAACCAGAAAGACAATTATACTTAACTGTTTAGAGATTTATAAATACTGCACTGGAGTAGCCTCTAGGTAGTAACTTTAGATACCCAGCCCAATAATTTTCTTTTATTGGTTTGTGATTTAGATCTTATTTTGAGTCCTTTATAATAAGAGTAGTACATTTCATTAAAAGAGCTTACTAAACAATAAAGAAAATCTGGCTTAGAGCTCCGAGCGGGTCTCAAGTACCGAAAGGGGCCTGCCCTGTTCCATTTCTTCTGCGGATATCACAAGACAGATCCCAGCACAGTGCTGAAAATGTATTTCTGCCAAGCAGCCATTGCAGCTGTTTTCTGAACGACTTCAACTTTTCCCTACACAGCATATCTCACCACATGAGAGATCTTCTTAAGACAGCCATTTACTATTCTGGTAACAGATTCCCCGCGAAGGAAACAACGAAAAACAATAGCAACGACAACAATAGCTGTAACAAGAGATGGAGAAATCTGTGGAAGTTCTGAGGCCCTCCGTGCGTGAAGGTCTTCCTTAGGGAGTGGATGTGGGGAAGAAAAAGCGAAAACAGAGAAAATAACTGTTGCTTTCCAGCTGCATGCAGAACAGAGTCACTTCCCCACTCAGGGTGTGCCCAGCTTGGGACAACCGCAGTGAAAGGAAATCTTAGCCTCAGAGACAGAAAACAGATGTGGCGTGGTGTTGGGGCTGGGCTGAACTTCTAACATCAGGCTTTCGTGAGCTGCTTTACTCGCAAAACTTGTGTGCCTGGTTAATACTCCTTCTGAAAACTTATGCCTCCTTTTGTTTTTCAGGTGAGTCATACACAAGGCATGTTCATATACAATATCTCATTTAGTCTTCCCGATAACCTGCTGAGACAGAGGTTTTGCAGATGAGAAAATTAAGGCTCAGGAAGACTCAGCAGCTTGCCCAAAGTCTCATAGCTAGTCAAGAGGATATCGAGCTGATCTGCAAACTGGTTCCAAAGCCTGTGCTTTTCCCACCACATCAGTCTGCCTCATAAAAGAGAACAAGTGTTTTTGTGATGGGAACAGGTCATTGGAGGATTCCTGGGGACAAGTACCCAGGGACATGAAAGCACTCAAATCATGCCATTTCAACTTCTAAACTGCTCCTTGCACGGAAGGCTGAAGGTTGTTTTGAATGTTCTTGTCTCTGTGCACTACCGTTTGGTGGGTCCCTGCCCCCCGAATTCCAACAACCAGAGAGAGTAGGGTTTTTTTTGACCCCGGTCTTCCTCACCACCACACCTAGACAAACAGAGCACAGTTGGGGGAGGCATGAAGGGTTCTGCTTAGCTTGCTTCTGAAAACAGTGTAGTTGTTGGAGCTTTTCATCCTGTTAATATAGATTTGATTTTGGAGCCATCCGAAAGATGGTAGAAAGTTTGAAACTCAAATATTGCACCTTTTTTTGTCCATCAATTTACAGAGTATTTCCAGGTTTACTCTCTTAACCCATTCTCCAGATGGAAGTTTCCATGGAAGGCAATAGGTAAGAATGAGCAGACCACTCTAGCCCCCAAGCCTAGGATCGCAGATGGTATGTTATGCTCAGAAAATTGCCCAGAAAAATTGTCCTGGAGGAGGAAAACGCTTTTGTAAAGGAAGTCTTGTGATCCCACAGACACTTTAAGGTCCCTGATGCGATTCCACGTCAGGACGGATTGATAAAGAGTTCTTTTTCTGAGCACCAGTTTTGTTCACACCCTATGCCTGAGATTAGGTCTCTGTTTGTCCCACGGCCTACGCCATGATGATGCTAATGGCATCTGTAGGCAGACGTGACAGACATTTAAAATAAGTAGCATGATACAACTTGAATGCACATGTTTAACAGTTTGAGGTTTGGAACATTCCAGAGTACTGTGTAAAATGCATGATGTGAATCATTTGTAATTTTTGAGTCATGAATTTAATTCACATGCTGTGAAGACGGTACACACGCCTCAAGCGAGCAAATGAGCCTAACGAGCTATCCAGTGCATTTTTGTCTGTACCCATCCTTTTATAGGCAAAAACCCACGTGAACTCCTAATGCTCTTACTTCTTGTCTCAAAAAATGGCCCTGCAAATAAGCCAACTGGTCATTTTTTTTTAATAAAAATTTTTTTAATCCTCACCTGAGGATGTGTTTATTGATTTTAGAGAGGAACAGTGGGGAAGAGAGAGAGAGAAAGAGAGAAATTGATCAGTTGTCTCTCATATGCACCCCAACTGGGGATCAAACCCAAAACCTAGGTATGTGCCCTGACCAGGGATCCAACCCATAACATTTTGGTGCCTAGCATAATGCTCCCACCAACTGAGCCACTCAGCCAGGGTGCCAACGGATTGACAAATGACTTCAGTCCTAGATTTATATAATATTTAAAGATGTGAAGGATCCTATGTACTTCATTGGGATATTCTGGAAGAAGTTGTTCTCCAAATTCCAGAAGATCAGTATCGTACTTATTGAGCATCCTGTTACAAATCTTTAGTAAAGACTTTCTGCCAGATGTGTCACATGGATGTCACCACACAATGTGTTACGAGAAGGCAGAGGTTGCTTTGGGCCAGGGATGGTTGGCAGGGTGAGCTCCAGAGTAAGTGGAGTTGAATTTGAAAATAGCTATGATTATCCTGAATAAAGGGGCAGATGGATGCAGCCAAGGTGAGTGAGAGAAGGAAAGGCCAAGTGTACTCATGGTAGGGCAGTTGGCTATGTATCTACGAATAATATAACCGAGGGAGCTTGGGACTCAGGATGTCAAAAAATGATTATAGGTGAAGTCACTGTTAACTTGGGTAGGCCCTCAAAATAATGGCCCGCTCTATATCTTCTGACTTCCCCCTTCCATCAATAGTCAGAAATACATTTAAATAGGTAGCACACCACTTCACACCTAATAAATGGTTTAACCCTGATATCTGTGAGCAAATAAATGGTTTAATCCTGATATCTGTTGTCTGCAGCCTTCTCTATCTTAGTTTACCTTCCAATGAGATAAAGCAGCTTTATTAAATATATTGTTATTAAATACCACATCCTTTCCTGCCAGGCTTCATTCACTCTCCATTGCCTTGACAGTTGGGCCCTGGGCAAGTGTTACAAAGACTGAAGACATTACACTTGTAGTCAGATTTGTCCAAGTGTTCTCTCGTGTAACTCATCTCGTTCCTTCAGCCTTTACTGAGAGCTCTGATCTCAACCTTTTACTAGCCTCATTGTAGGGCCTGTCACGTCGTACCAGCCCAGGACCTAAGGGTGCTGTGGGGTCGAGACCTACAATAGTTCAAAACCGGGCAGAAAACATCTCTACTCTCTGGTCCAGGGAGCTTTGAATGGTTCCTGAGAGCTTTCCTGGTCTGTATAAATCTAGAACTAAAGTCATGTATAGTCATTTACTTACATGGAGGTGGACCCTCTGCTCAGCAGCCGACTGGTGAATGGCACTCTGACTCCTGGGCAGGAGGCGTTCAGTGGATGGCTTGTGTTGCTCTAGTTGTTATGGCGAATCACAACAGGGCTGTCAGAGTGACGCCACAGTTGTGCGGGGTCAAGGAACCAGGTTCTAAATCCCACCTTTGTCAAGTTGTGTGTGATGTGACTTGGGATAAACACTCTACAACTTTACTTCTTCATCTATGAAGTGGGGCTTGTTATCGTGGCCCGGCCTCAACACACTGAGGGATTGTGTGTGAATCCAGAGATGATGGCCACAGATGGGTTGACAAAACTTCCAGGGCTGTAGAGTTAGCACTTTCCAATCAAGGTTAATCGTGGCACATGTGGGCTGTAGACCTGACAGCCTGGGTTTGATGCCAGCCATGCCACCTCCTGGGCCTGAGACAACTATTTAACCTGTCGATCCCTCAGTGTTCTCACGGAGGCTACTAACTGCACCTGGCTCATCAAAGTGCTATGAGAAATCCTTGAGATATAGGGCTTTCTCTGATCCATACCATACCTTTACGTGAGTCAGAAAAAGTCACTCCTTTCTCAAGACCCTTTTCTTCCATCTGCTGACAAATTCTCATCATACAGTATGTTGATTATGTTTGAGCAATAGACTTTTTCTGCCGTCCTCTAGGAAAAAACATTGTAATAAACATGCACATATTTTTTCTGCCCAAGAAATGGGTGGTGCCAACTTTGATGAGCCCCTTGTCCACTGCCCAGCTCTCATGCCGTTTCTGAATGAATGGAGAGAAAGCAATCAGTACCTAGGAGGTACTTAGATCAAACAACATTAACTATTTGTGTTATTTTTATTAGTGGATAGTTTTGCCATTTTCTTTTATTTGGTTGCCCAAAATAACAAATAGCAAGGTAGGGTTATCTGTTTGTACCGAGCAGCCAGAATTGTAATAGATATGCACAGAAAATAGGTCATGGTGGGAACCAAGACACCCTTGGGAGGTGAGTAGTCCAGGTGGGGTAAACTTGCAAAAGCCTGCAGAGGGCTGAGGAAGAACTGGGACAGATTGACAGTGACCACCGGGGTTTCCCCTCTGTAGACGCGCGAGTGCAGCATCACACAGCAGCGCTGCTCTCTGGAGTAGAGAGGCTAGGCCACTGACAACTCGGACACAGAGACCTCATTCATGCTCACCCTGAGGCAGCTGGTTATGGCAGGAACCCCGACTTTTGGAGAAATGACACCAATCCAGAGTTGCTACTCTGCTACAGCCCTGTAGGGTTGATGCTGGTCCAACTGGATGACAGATGGCACCTGGCTTCCCTCTTTTGCCTTTTTTTTCCTTCCCTCAAAAAAAGTCATTTTGGTCCTTAGCCATGAGACCTAGGGCATTATTAGTTTTTAATTGGGGGAGGTGTCTTGGAACCCTTTAAATATCTAATAAAATGATGAGTCTTCTCTCTGACCCGCCCCCCATCCCCTTTAGATTTTTGCAGAAATATACCTAGCCCACCTTAGGTGTTTTTCCACCTTATGTGCACATTATAATCAGCTGAGGAACTTTTAAATGTCCCCAAGCCCAGGCCATATCCCAGAGCAATTAAATCAGACTCTGGGAAAGGACGTGGGCATCAGAGATTCCAACCTGCAGTCCAAAGTGAGAAAGGATCACAGGCCTAGCTTCATTAATGCAAGGCCACCACCCATGGTCCTTGTATCGAGGCTACTGGTTCACTAAGCTTTAATCTTCATAGAACTGGCAGCCTCCTAACGGTGATTGTTGGAAAGTTTGGGAAGCATAGCATGGGCATTGTGAAAATGCATGGTATCTGAAAAGTGAGCTTCGACTCGTGAACTTCCAGGTGGTTCGTAGTCTTGTACCATCCTGATCAAGAAGGAGCAGGGAAAAGTAAACCAGGGGAAGGTGCATAGGACGGATCAATGCAGGTGGGTGCAGGTAGTTGTCTGAATGCCTCATGGGTGTAGGAAATGGAAAAGTTCTGAAAATCAGCGAGAACCTAGGTCTAAGGACAAGCATGTCAGGGTTGAAGTTTCACACTTAATCTATAAACCTACTTTTAATAGGCCCTGGGCGATTCTAAATTCATGGTGGCTTTCTAGTTATTGGGGTTATACGAGGCTGTTCCACATTTCTCAAAGCAGTCCAGGTGTGTCTCTTTCTTTCTTATTTATTTATTTATTTATTTATTTGCATTAAGGATACCGAGGAATTTTAAAAGGAAACCCTCTTTTTTATGAGCATTAATTACACACCATACAAGGGAGCAATGGCCTCCGTGTTATGAAATATTAAATCAAAATGCTTCCCACTCCCAGATGTCCCAGAGATAAATACAGCCATATTTTGAGGCCCCTCTTGGAGCTGTTTTGCCTGCAAATTTATTGTTTTGTCTCCGTTTTCAGAAAGCTCTGTTTTCTGTGAAGTATAGCACTCTAGGTAGTTTTTAAGGCACAAAGTCCTCTGGAGTTGCCTGTGTCGGCAACAACTCTTATGTAGATGGCACACGAGGGATGGCGCGTTGATCGGCCCCTTTAAGATGACAAATGGACAGAGAGTGTTATTGTCTTTGATTGCATGCCTTACATCATCTGTATGTAGGGATAAGAGGGCCATACTTTATCTTTAGCCATTTTATAAATATTTAAGTCCTTATAGTTGCCTAAAGATATTAAAGCATATTTTACAGTAGTCGGAATATAAATATTATATATAGCGCAAGATACCAAAGTAGTTTAATGAATTCATAATTTTCTGTTCACATTTATTGGAATGTGTTTTATGTTCCAAAAGTTCCATTTAAAGAATAAGATACCATTCTGCTTCCTGACAACACACCAAGTGTTGGCTGGCATTTCAGGCGGGGTCTCAGTTCTACTGTCTATGGAGGCTTTCATTAGGAGGCAGGGAGGCAGGAAGTCAGAGCCCTGGGATATATTTCCTCAATCTCTACATTTAAAAATATATATAAATAACTTTTGAATAAACAATTCTGGTGCTTATTTAAATCATAAAGTGTTCCAAAGAGAAAACTTTTTATAGCTCCTTTCCTGTATTTCAAGGAGATTAATTCAAAAAAACCTGAGTAGGTACTATAAAGATGTGGCATGTAATTTTCCTGTCCTCCCCACCCCTCCCCCCTTTGTAAACAAGGACGCAGACCCTGTTGGCCAGTTTGCAGCCTGACTCGTGGTGGTGATTTGGGCAGTGGCTTCCCAGGGCACTCTGTACGTTTCTCCCTAAGACAAAGCGTTCCGACTACTTCTTCCATTTTCCTAAATGCAAGGGAGTGACAGGGAGAGTATTACCGCACCTCTTTTCAATTTTCCAGTGAAATATAAAGACTTCCCTCTTTAATATTTCACAAAGTTTCTCCAGCTCCCAGTGGGAGTCCATGCTGGGTAATGTTTGCTAATTACCAACAACAAAACTAGACATACAACGCTGGTAAATTACCTGACCCTTTCCATTTTAATGAGGCAACGAGGATTTTGCGAAGTGATGTTGTTTCACTGGCTAATGGTGTCAGCAATGTTGTAATTGTGGGTTGAGACACATTAGCTGAACAACCACATGTAGAAAAGGGCTTTCTCTCCACAAGCCCTTTGGAGACTAGAACCATATTATCATTAAGCCTTTGTCATTTGCATGCTGCTAATCACTTACTTTATTATCCTACATATCCATTGTCTTTCTTTAATTGCTCTTTAAATTAAAATTAAAAATAGTTCTGAAGCCCACAATGGCTGGGATAACATCTTGATTATGAAGATAACTTCCAGAAAATGGAACAACTGGTAATGTACTGCCAGGATTATGAGAGAGTCCCACTGTTACGTACGTGCCTACTGGCCCCAGGGGCCCAATTGAGGCGGTTTCTCTTCCTTTAGCCCACACTGTTTGTTTAATACATGGTTATTTATGGCCTTTTTGGCCATTATAGCAACTTTGGAGGAAGTACATCCTTCTGATTGGTTTGGGCACTGAAATTTCATTCTCTGGGCAAAGGTATAAAATTCAACGGGAAGGCAAGGTCTGTGCCAGAGCCTTTGAAGAGACCCCTTTGATTGTCCTTGCTAGTTTACTCTGTACCAGCTGACTTTTAAAATTTGGGGTCATGAAAGACACAGAAATTTCAGAGCTGAAACGGACTTTGGCGTCATCCTCATTTTACAGATGGAGAAACTGAGGGCCAGAGCAGGTGTCAGGGCTGTGCTCACACAGCAGGAGATGAACCTGGATTGTCTGGTGGTGCGTGGAGTGGATGCTGGCTCCTGCAGGGAGAATCACGTGTTATGGGCTGCTCCTGAGAGTGGATATGACGTCGTGCCTTGAGCTGTGATAGGCATGCTGCAGTTGTCACGTGGCATAGCATTTAGTGCGTACTTCCTGTTACACATATCCGTGTGTTTGTTGATGCAGACTATGTCCAGATGCAGGACAATAGGGCTGTTGTCTTCCATTGCTTTCAAAAAACAACCCCACAGGTGACTGTGCAGTTATTCAGGAATGTTGAGTGATTAAACCAGAGTTATTGTGGTTCCAATATTATGTATAGTGCCCTGGAATTGGGATGATAGATTTTCCAGGACCAGGTGGCAATGGGGCATCGCCTTGTCTGCCTCAGTTTTACAGATGAGAAAACCGAGTTTGGACAAGACATTGACCCCACCCCCCCCAGTTCTCACAGGGAGTTAGGGCTAAAACCTATGTCTTTTGTTATCTGTTTATATCTTTGTCAGCATTACAAGTATATTGTTGTCAACATCATCATCGTCCTTGTTGTCGTTACCAGTGTAAATAAGTCAGTACTTCTAAAGTACTTCTTCCATGCCCGGCATTGCGGTAAGCAGTTCACTTGTATTGTTACACTCAGTTCATCTTTGTGACGGGTCAGCCTCCCATTTTACAGATAAGGAGATGGAGACACTAAACTTAATTGCCCCAGATCACAACACCAGAAGCTAAACAAAGTGACCCTCAAACTCAGGGAGTCAGCTCCAGAGTTAAAGTTCTTGACCGTGATGCTATGGCTCATTTCAGGCTGTGGTCCACAGATATGGATCCTGGTGTACACAGAGTTGCTCCAAATCAAACCAGCACTGCTCAGCCTCTTCTTTAATGAGGTGGGGTGTGTGTGTGTGAATGCCTGACCCCCAAGATCCAAGATCCTAGTTACACAGTCATCTGCCAGCATAAACATACATGCAGGGGAGCCTTTAAAACGTAAGAGAAAACATTGACAGTGCTGGATTTTTAAAGCACTGTCCAATGTTTGGAACCTCGTCTGCTGTCTCAGGTGAGGTGCTAGCTGAATGTTGTCGGGTGGTGGGGCTCTGCTTTTCCTAAACTGCCTGGCCGTGCCTTGGATCACTTGGCAGATCCGTCTTTTGCAACTACTTAATTTTCTGTGCACTTAAGATAGGGATGTTCAGTTTGCTTCTGATTTCATAGCTCTCGTTTTTGCTGCACTGGCCGTTGGTTCATACCAAACCGAACAACTGGGGCCCATTTGGCATTTGGTGTTTTAGACGTACAAGGACATTTGAACTACATGACAAATGCTGGAAAACAAAGCCCATGGCACTGAGAACAGAAAGAAACTGTTTATAATGTAAAGGTGGTTACATTTTCAGTCAATCTATCACTTTAATGAGCTCTTTGCATTTCTTTGATTAATGCACACAAAAGGGGGAGAAAAAAATTGATGTAATGGAAACAGAATGGTACACGGTCTTGGCAGCATAAGGGAGGTTTCTCTGTGTTTTATTAGGATCCACTTCATATCACTGTCTTGCAATGTATATGTCTACCTGTTCCCTGGCAGGGTATGCCTCTGGTTTACTAGAAATGTGATCCAGCAGAAAGGAGGGGATCCTGTATTATAGGCAAAACGGCCTTTGTCCTCTTGTGATGGCAGCAAAGAGGGAGGGTCTAGAACAGGAATTAATAATAATAATAATAATAAAATAACTTACATACTTCATGCCATATTGAAATGAAGGCTCCAATAGGTGTAAAGATTTTAAAAGAATATTAAAGATGCTTTAAAAACATTAAAATTGGTATCTAGTAATTACTGCATAAGTAGTACTAATCTGTACGGTATAAAATAGTGAACAAAGGGAAGGGGAAAAGTGCAGAGGAAGACATCTTCATGAAGTAACTAAATGGGGGGAGAGAAGATAATCAAGGTGGTCTTCCTGGAGGAGCTGAAGGAGGGGCAGGAGCTGGATTGAGAGGGAAGAGATCGGACAGAGAGGGAAAGAGTGGGTATGTAAAACTTAAAATTGTTTGATTCATTTAATCAAAGCATTTCTTATTTTTAATTTGTAAGATCTATTAGGAGAGGATAAAAAGCAATTGAGAATTGGAAATTTCACCCTGACACCATGGTGAAGACATTAGACCAGGTGAATTTTAGTTTCCTTTCCAAATCTTTAGTCTTTGTTGTGTTTTCAAGTTGTCACTAGCTTTGTTCTTCCCTCCCTCCCTCCCTTCCTTCCTTTTTTCCTTCCACTGACCCCTCTGAGAGACAGATAAAAATAGTAAGCTCTTTAGGCTATGTCTGCTTGGAGACTCATGAGGCTTGTTTAAGTGCTGGATGTATCTTATGAAATTTAATGGGCACATAGTTATAGAGAACTTTGTTTGCTTTAGTTCAGACCCCAAAAGCAAACTCTAAAAAAGATGAGGTACTTCACTTAGTAGGTAGAGCCAGCTTTCCAAGGCATTCTTCAAATACAGTTTCCAGAAAAAAGGACTGTTAAAAATATCATTGTTACTTACAGTGCATAGAAGAAGTGGAGGGGTGGGGTATTGACCCACATCTTGTCCCTGGTCACTGGAAGTGAACAAAAAACATCGAGTGAAGATACAGTCAGTCACTCACTTGTTTCAACAGAAAATCAGACGTGCATGAGTCATTTCACCAAGAATGGAGATTTTTCTCGCTGTACGGGGGCATTTTGGTTGCGGATAGAAATCCAACTCAAAAAGGCTTAAATAAAAAGGGAGTCATTTACCTGGGGTGCCTCCGGCTTTAGGCACCCATGGGCCCAGGAGTGTGAATGACGTTGGAAATCTGTGCCATCCACTTCCCCACAGGGATCACTTGTGCCATTGGCCAGATGGTCACCAGCAGCCCCATTTTCGCATCCTTCTGTCTTTGCATCCATCACATCTTTAACTCCTCTTACATAATGTCCTGGGGACAACACAGATTGGCCCCAGCTTGGGGGACAGGCCCATCTCTAAACCAGCCATGTGGCCAGGATAATGGGGACCATCTTGCTGACTCCGTGAAGTCAGGCTGTCTGGCTTCAGGTTACCATTCTGTAGCCAGGGTGGGAACAGGGTCGTACCCCACCGCCAGCACCAGACACTGGAATGAGCCCCTCATGTGGAAAGGAAGTTGAAGGGGAGCAGATAATAACTGATAAACACCATCCTGGGTCTGCCACCAGCTGGTCCTGTGATATTAGATGCAATAACTTCTCTGCTTTGAGCCTCAATTTTTTCATCTGTAAAATGGAGGGGTTGATTCCAGGATTTCCAAATCTCTTAGGTCCCTAACATCAGTGATTGGTAAAGAGGCAAGAGAGACCCAATGATGTGTTTAGGTTGCTCAGAATTATTTATTTATATGTTTTCCAAGCTCTGTTTTTAGGCTCTGGGCAGGGGTCCATTGTCAGCTCCAGGCACAGGAGTTCTTCTGAATACAGCAAATAACACTGAAATTGGCAGAGGGGTTCCCCCTTCTCCTCTCCCTAACACTGACCTCCATCACCCTGTTGGGGGCTCCCTCCACCTTGGGCCCCTAAGTGGAAAGGTAGGAGAAGCTGCTTCCTTGGTGAATGATCGTTTTTTTATTGAGTCAGTGCTGGTCAGCTGCCTGGCCTTCATGAGTTCAAGACTCCAAATTTGTGCAAAGCCACTGGAAACTACGAAGCAAATATTACAAGGTTAAATTGAGGTTTTCCCTTGTAATATTTCCCTTGTAGTACTCCCTTGTAAAAGGCCGGATTTCTCTGGCAGACCTTTCCACGAATCTATTTCCCAAACCAAGCCTGTGCACATGGATTTCCCCCCACCCCCCGCCTACCAGTTAGAAAGCAAGTGTACTTGTATACATGGAATTTTCCTCACTTCAGCTGCTGAGGAGTTTGTTGGAATACACACTGCAAAATGACTGCTGTGGCTATTACTGTGCTTGCTCAGGGGAGCTATTCAAATGCCTCATTTATTGGAGCTTAATAGATTAAAAGTCCAAATTGAGTCTCATGATATAAGCCTAATCAAGTTCTAATCTGCATAATTTTCCCATAAGCAGCAATGGGAAATTTGGATAATTTATGTTTTAGCAGTTGCCAATCATGTGTTAAATAGCATTGTTGCATTTACTTATCAAAATATTTTTATTGATCTTTACGTCATCTGACATTTGGCTTTGGGATTTTTTTCCCCTGGCATTAACAGGAAATTTAATTCATCTCTTAGATGATGTAATATGAGATGTTTCTCTTGATTTTAATATGTCTTTATAGATCATTTTTAACGGTGATCTTTCCCTTTTACAACTTCATATTGAATACCTGTCTCAGCAAACCTAGATGACTCGGCCTAATTTATTTCCCTAGTTTAACATAGCATATGGATTTCTAACCACCATTTATATGCACACAATAAAAGATAATTTGGCCCACCATTTGAACCAATTCCTTTATGTAAAATCTGTGGGGGTGGGGGAGGCACTTACCTTCATTTCTCCATCCATTCTAAGGGAGATGATTGATAAGAATGTTCATCTCCCTCTCTCCCTGGGAAGGCTTGGGGATTTAACTAACGAAGATTTAGAAAGTACTTCGTGTTTTCCTCCTTGGGAAAGTACTATCGTAAAGCATTTATTCTATGTACCGGATTGTGCGTGCTACCATGCCGAAGCAAGTTAAGTGTAACAATAATGGGTCCCCGTTGTTATCTGCTATTGTTTAAAAGTGAAAACAATGTAAGAGTAAGACTAGCTTTGGTCTCAAACATGCCTGTCAGTGTGAAGGGAGAGACCATCACACACAGAGGGCAGGGAGCACAGAGCACTGTTCCCATGGGCTCCGACCTCAGGCTGCCTGGCTGCCGCTCCCAGACCTGCTCCTTACCAGCTGGGTATGCTGGAGGAAATTATTAGATTTAAATCTGAGGTCTGCTACTCCCTAGATGTATGCTCCGAAGCAAATTGCTGACCTTCTCTGTGCTTTAGTTTTCTCATCTGTAAAATAGTATTGTCTACACAGGATGGTTCTGAGAACTACAGTTATTGCATGAGCAGAATTTAGTACATAGTAATCACTCAATAAATGTTGGCTTTTTTTCCTTGAGCTTCTATTTAAGCCCACCTCCTTCATTCTCACTTATCTTTATCAGCCTATATCTAGAACATCCTTGCCTTTCCATGACGTTCAGTCTTTCTTATATCTAATGCAGTCATGTCTACATTACCCTGAACCCTTTGCTAGGCATTCTCCAGTAAAGGTTGTCTGAGCCACGGCCTTTTTGGTTTACAACCACATGGTGCCTCCGTGATGCAGCGCACGTGTGCATGCATGCAGTAGGTACCCAAAACAATGAAAAAAAAATAAAACCTTGGTGATTTCCTTGTTATTTCAGTGTCTTTTCTCCATTCATTTCTTAGGGACAGAGGCAAGTGTTTACATTAAATTCTTAAATTCAAAACCACCCTGAAACTCCATTGTCTAATTTAACTAAAGGTCATTTAACCTTCCAGTAATTTCCCTGGCAGAAGCTGAGTTCCTCCTATTCCCTGGAATAACCCATGTCATGAAAATGACATCAGACACTGCTAATTTTATTCACCTGAACCCAACAGTAGCACCTACAGTCAAGAACACAAATGCCGAATGCTGGAAAAGAACATAGACAGTGTGAAAACCATTTTAGGAAGTATATGCCCCTAAATGATCAAGGGAAGTGGAATATTAGGTCTAGACTAGAAGACTCCAGAGAGATGCTCAGCTGCTATAAGGAATTAAGACGTTTTCACACACGAAGGCTGACCACCCGTTTTTCAGCATACCTAAAGAAATCCTAGCTATCCCCATATCTGAAATCCTCCTTTCTTACATATTTTGGGCTGCATTTTTTTCCATTGGCTTTATCTCATTATTTGTACTAAAATATTTCCACCTTGCTCATTGCCTTTCCATTAATTTTCCATGATTTTCTCTCTGAAAATTCCTTCTAAAACATCTACCAAAAGATACCTCAGTTCTTTATCCATAGAAAAGAGGTGGTGATGAATACTGTGCCTGTCCACAAATACTTATTGCGTCCCCAGTAAAATATTAACATCGGCAGTCAACATTTTGGAGTACCTGCTTCATGCTAGGCATTTTATCAAATGTTTTGAATACACCATTTGATGTTTTCTTTACAACTACCCCATGTAGGAGATGCTTTCAGTTTATAGACAAAGAATCAGGGACCTGGAGAAAGTCTGTACTGTGCTCATGGTTATGTGGCTAATATAGTGGATGAGCCAGCATTTGAGCCCAAGACATCTGACTGTTAACCACACTGTTTACTATTCCACTCTGTTTCTTCTCTGTGAGCCAGGAGTTCTGTAGACAGTTGGGGAAGTTTAAAGAAATAGAAGACAGTCTCTGGCCTGAAGTTCTTATAGAGCATATAGAATGATCATGCTTGGCAAGGAGTCATCTTGGGCCCATTTATGCCTGATTCCAAAGGAACAGCATGGGTAACGTAAGCCCATCACTTCTTCCCTGAGGACTAGAATGTGGAGGGACCATCAATTTAAGGAGATCAGGTAGTCTTCGGAAGTCATTTTTAGCCCAAAGCTTGCCTCCCATGTCCGCGTCCAACAGAGAACAATGGAGACACATTTAAAAAAGCAGGAGGCCATCTCCATCAAACACTTGAACTTGAGTCTTTTCCTGATTGAGAACTTTTAATTTCATCTCTCTAATGTCAGCATTTTTGCTCATCTATTCTGGCAAAATAAGTGGTTCTTTCTAAAATTAGTTCCCCAAGTGTTAGTTTAACTAATGAAGGGAGCGTTTCCCAGCTTCCCTATTCTCTAGGTGCAGGTTAGGATACCTACAGTGTATTAGTCCACGTGTATTCGCATGGTATGTAGTACAGACCTGGGGTGCTGTGTCATGTATTGAGAATTAAACTTTAATCAAAGGTGTGTCCACTGCAGCAAACAATAATGGGGTAGGGAGGAAGACCACCAGAAACCTGGACACAATTTAGACCTGTCCGTTTATGAACTGCTGCTATGACGAGTGAGGTAGGGGCCATCAAATGGCATCAAAGTTGGGATTGCCTCAGCCTTGCCACTTCCAAGCACACTTTTTCTATATTTGGACATCTAAGAAAGAAATCGTTGTAGTCATATCCTAGGCCAGTACCTTCCTTGACAAAGGTCACCTTAACGGAGTCTGTTATCTTTTTGCATCTAAGATAACATACCTTTGGACGGTCTGAGTAACCTCTTTTTCCACCCTTACAATCTGTCATCAGAGCACAAGGCCACTGGACCCCTTCTTGTTATCTTGTTCCCCCACATACCTTTGTTACCTGCTGTGAATGTTATCTGTTAACTATCCCATACCCACCAATGTAAAAGAAGTATGCGTTTGTCTCCTCATTTTACTCTTTATCCAATCCCAGAGGCTTCCCTGCTTCCCTAATCCATCACCAGTCGACTTCATGTAACCCCCTGTGCCTCCTCCTTTGATTGTAATCTATAAAATAAGGCGCAAACCTGCCATTCTCTGGAGCATTTTCTCAGTCCCTTGAGATTGTGTTCCCTGGAAATTGTCATCAGTTTGGCTCAAATTAACTCAGAAAAATTCTTTAAAAATAAATAAAAATAAATTCTGTTAATCTTTAGCACATCCCTACACCAGCGGGGAAAAAGGCGGAGTTTCTCTCTTCAGTCTTTTTTTTCGCTTTTAAAAAATGTGTGACTCGGTAAGTTTCAAAAGAGAAAGAGACATTATAGTTGCTGAAGTTTTCTGGCCAACAAAAGCGCCCTGTTCTTGGGGTCGCTCAGAGGAGAGAGACGGACCTTTAATGGAGCGACGTCTTTGGACACCCACTACAGTTTGTCAGTTTGCGGGTGCTAATGGAGGCAGGCTTGGTGACTGGAGGGGAAAATGGAATATGAAAGCAAAATAAAAGAGGCCTCGGAAGCAAGCATGTCATTTCTAAATGAAGGTTTCATGCAAAGGAATTGAGACTTTTCATAGCTGAAAATGGAATTTTTAAATAAGATAAAATAAAAAAGACACTGGCTTGTTGCAGGCTCTGTAATGAAATACGGTTTTCCTAATACCGTGTGACCTGCATTTCTCCCTGTTTTATGGGTGCTATTCCTTGACGTACAAACCCGTATTTTCTCAAGTCAGCATTTGATGATGGATGTCAAAATACAGGCCATGTATTATGCATATAGCATTACCGATTTAAGGTGTTTACTTGTCAAGTTGAAGAAATTCACAAACGTCACCTCCACTGAATCTGCTCAGCTGTCACTTGCAGTTTTTCATGCTTTTGAATGAAACTTCTGATGAAAACAGTTTGGTCTTCCCCTTCACGAGTCCTAGGGGAAGAAAACAGCCAGCATTTAAAATGCGTGTTCTTGATTATGTGGTTGGCTGAAAAACACACGTGCCTAAGTTTTAAAAGATGGACACCACACTGTCACCGAAAAATACTTACTCTGCACACAGTATGTCAATATAAAGAGTAAAATTAAGTGCATTGAGGGAATGAAAAGTAAGTAAAACTGTTTTTGTTCTTTCTGAGAATATGGCACTCAATAGTGTGAAATTTATACATAGAAAAGCAGAAAATAGGCAAATCCTCTCTATATTTTTCTGGCATTTTATACGTTTTGCACCCCCAAAACAACAGGCAATTATTGAGCGCCTGTCATCGCGGCATTCCTGGGAAAGCATACACGCCGTAATGCCAGATTCAACCCAGTTTTGTCACATACTGGAGAGCAAATGAGGAAACTGGTGTCACACAGTCCATTTGGAATTTTGTCCTTGGAAACTTAACAAGTGACTGTGTACCTCTAAGTCCATACTCATTCATAAGTCCACACAGCAGTCCATCGAGGGTAAGGAAGAGAGACCGAAGTGAAGGTGTCCACCTGTCTCCTAAGATAGAGGAGCAGGCTGGGCCTTGCAGCCCGCACAGAGCAGATGGTACCACTTGTCATATCTGCACTTGGTTAAATTAATTTTCACTGTATGAATGTTTGAGGTACATGAATGTCTCATGTCTATATGTTTCTATGCACATCCTTAGAGAGGCAGCCACTTAGCCTAGCAGGAATGATTTCTCATCCTCAGTAATCTTGGGGTTATGGCTGGGTTGAGTTCATTCTAATATGTACTTGGATTTGGATCTGAGACCCAAAGAAGCCCAGATGCAAAAAATCATAAACCAAACAGGCCACTTTCCAACTTATTCCACCCATATCTATGTTAAGATGGGTTTGGCACACTGGAAATTCGGGGGTCCTTCACTGTGCGCCGGCCACATATGCATCAGTCAGGATGATTTTAGTCACAAATATTTTTTTTTAGTAAAACTAATTCTGGTTTAAACAAAGGGAAAAATATATAAAGATGTAATTGTGTGTATATATAATGTATATATGTATATAAAACCATGTTACCTCAGGATTTTTTCCATAAGAAATTTTATATATATAAAATTTACATATAAAATAGTTAAGATTTATCTATATAAGATGTATATAAAATATTATTATATACATATCATCTTATTTATATGTATCTATAAAATATCACATAGTAAGAAATCCTGAGGTCCGTTGGTTTTGGTTCTAGGGCTGATGAATTCAGGAACTCAAGGACCGTCCTTCCTGTCATTCAACCTTCCTGTCATTCAGTTAGTCCAGTATCGCTGAGATGACTTTGTCCTCAGCTGGTGCCCATCCTGGTCATGAGATGGCTGCCACAGTTCCTGGCGCAAAAGCCATGTCCAGTGGATTGAACGAGGATGCCTCTTCCTGTGTGGTTCTTTTTAAGAGCAAGGAAACGGTGCCTAAAATCCCCCAAGCAGTTCTCTCCCACTTCCCTCCCCTCGGTCAGAACTGTGTCAAAGACCTGGGTAAGCCTCACAGGCAAGAGAATAAGCAATGAATTGGTTTAAGATAGCAACGCAGGTTAGGTTATGCTGTGGTAACAAGAGCAACGAACGCAGATCTCGGGGACTTAAAGCAGCACAGATTGCTTTTTCACTCACTCAGACGGCTCACGGGTCTGGGCCACCGTCCCGGGCTGCTGCCCCGTGTTCTCCACAGTGGCCCATGTTCCCACAGTTGCCGTAGTCTGGGAGGACAGGCAGTGGTCAAATGCTTGTGCCAGAAGTGATGATACACATGGTTCTGCTCATGTTTCACGGGCAAGAACATTTCCTATGTTACATGGATATATCTCACGTCAAGGAGGCACTTAGGTATAATTCTCAGGTGTGCCTGGATGGAGAGGGGAACAAAAATCTATGAGCAAGATCAGTCATTGTTATAGAGACTGGTTTTTAGGGAACTATCAAAGTGGGTTAGAATTATTTATAATAGTCTCCTACTTTGTTCTTTCGAAAAAACAGCTCATCAGAGTTTATCCTGGGAGTGCTAATTGTTGACCTGTAAATAATGCATACGCTACATTTTTTTGGATTCTGTATATACCCTGAACTCTGATTATTTCCAAATTTTCCACACCTCTGATTTTTCTCCTTTCTCTTTTTACTTCGCGCTAGGGTTCACACCTCCAGGAATGGACAGATCCTCTCCAGATAACAGCCCAGTGCACGGGATGTTACGTCAGCCATCCATCACGACTGGGGTCAACATCCCCATCATCACTGAATTAGGTAGGGGTGAATGTCGGCTTTGGGCAGACTTTTTGGTTCTCTTTTCCAGTCATGTCCGATATGAGGTGGTTGGCCTGTGTTTAGCTCCTTCAGCATAGTAAACTCTAGTGGGGTTTGAGTGGAAGGAGATCGAAGAAAGGCATGCACCGAAAAATCGGATTACCACAGGGAAAACTGATCTAGCTTTCCTCTGAGAGGAATAGACAGTGTCCTTCATGCTGGTCCCTGTTTCCAAGGAGTGCGAGGCGATGGATTCGAAACCAGGGCATACATCAGTGGAAGAAAGGCAGAGTCCAAGGACTCTAGGTAATTTTCAGTGAAGCACCTCTGGACAGCTCCTATAGTCAGACCCCTCCGCTGAGGTAAAAAGCTTCAGCTCTCACTCAGCCAACCTCATTCTGAGAACCGGAGAGAAGCATTGAGCTAGTAACTCTGCACTTCACCTCCCCTAGGAGGACTGCTCAAAGGCCATTTTCAGTGAATGCCACTTGGGTCCAAAAAAATGATGGGGTTTTGAGGACCATGATTGTTGGAATTCAACTTTTAACCTGGCCCTGACACTCCCTGCTCCTACTTAGGAATGTGCCCAACTGCCGAGCGGTCTCTACCCCCACCCCCCAAGACAAATATTACCTGCCTGCAGTCCAGGTCTTGGGTGCCTTTACTTTAGAATGTTTCCTCTGTTATTCCCTCACTCTTCTTTTTCTGTACTTTCCTCCACTCCCTTTCCCCAACCCTTAAATGCTGTATCCAATTAGCTAAACCTGGCAAGTTGCCTTTGGTATCAGTCAATCAGGAAAAAAACAGTGGGACGCACATTCTAATGATAACTGAACTGGGTAAGAAGCACTGTTTTCCTTCACATCAGTATCTCCTTTTGTTCTGTTGTTGGTGTTTCCAACCATCATCAGCTTGTTTTTTATTTCACCGGCTGTAGCAGAACGGCTACCCCATGGCACTGCTTTGAATGTGTTTTATTTGTGGCTCTGGTTGGAATTGACTGTCTTGTTCTGGCCTTTCTTAATGATTTTTTTTTCCCCCACACAGCATCAGTAAACCTTTGATCACACCCATCTGACCTGGCAGTTGTTTTCAAAGCATCTTTTCTCTAATTCATTTTCTTTGGCCTGGGCCCTTTTTTTTTCTTTTCCGTGTGTCCCCCTGCTCTCCCGCCTTCTCCCTTATATTCCTCTTCCAGCACACTGTCAGTTTGACTGACATGTCTTCACAGCTCTCAGAGGAAGTCAAAGGAGAAATATAAAAATTTTAAGATAAGAAACCTAAGACGGTGCCTTCCCTCCAGCTGTTTATTTTCCTTTATTCTGACTTTATTTGCCTTATTTTTTTGTACCAGGCCCTTTCTCAGAAGCTCTGGTTCTGAAGCCATAAAAGCAGCCAGCTCCTAGGGGACCTTTTCTTTCCAAAGTCAGATTTCAGGAAGGGTGCCAAGGATGAGGTTAGCAGCCACTGGGGCACAGCCCTGAGCTCTGATCCCCACCCTGCTGGCCCAGAGCCTTCGCAGGGACATTCGGAGTGGACTCATCAGGAAGATGAAGGGCTCGGCCATGACTGCATTTGTCAAGCCCTTCCACGATTCCCTACAACTTGGTTAATAACTCCATGAAAGGCACCCATCAGCAGCAGGTCTCAGACCTGGGGATTGATCTTCTAAATAGAGACAGTGAAAGTGCTGCTTGGCAGTGGGGTGGATAGAGAGGTAGGTTGCACCTGCCTTCAAATGACTCACAAATGAAACTAACATGCCATTTTCTAGGCCCCAAAATATATTTCAAAATAAGAGAGCAGCTTTTAACACAGTAATCTTGCTTGCGAGGTGTCTAGAAACTAAGGAATAAATTGTCCACCACTCAGCACTGCATTATTGTAGACGCAGCTATTTATCAGGACAAATTCACTCAGGTCAAGGAGTATCACACTATTTTTTGTTTCCAGCAGTAGAAGAGGTGTCTTTTTCATGTTTAGGGAAGTTGGCTAAAAGCCTAGGTTTCGGGACTGCTCTCCTCAGAACCTTAGTGTTGTAGGAGGCCCCGGGAACTCATGCAGCCCAGACCTCTGGTTGAAAAATCCATTCTAACATCTCCATCTCAGGAATGTTCAGAAGCACTTCAGAATCATCAGTGCCAGGAATTTCTTTCTGTCTGGGATTCATGTGCTGCAAGCTAGCTAAGATATCTTGATTAGTAGAGGAGAAAAGAAGAGGCTTGGCACCCCAAATCAGAGGCAACAGTTCAGGCACTTGATGAGCATCCTTGAATCTCTTGAAGTTTCTGTCCCTCACCAGAGGGTCATGTCTTCAGTTATGGAAGCTAGTGTCTTCCACTAGCTCAGAGAACCTTCCGTGTTCCCATGTGTTCCCATCACCTTTACCTTCTGTCTTAAGCCCATTTTTTTCTAGAGGTTAGACCATCTTTGCCAATCATACTATTGTCCTCTGACTGCGCCCCCTCCCTGCATCCCTGCAAATATTTACTATTTACCTACTACATGTTCTGAGATGTAGTCTGTATTATGCCAAGTGAGTAAAATGCCTTTTGAAAATCGCAGTGGATGCTGAGGTCACACAGGTCTTTTAAACTGTGTAGTATATTCTAGTCTTCATCTGGTTGGAGAGTTCCAGTGGATGTCTGTGGGTCAAAGACCCCTAGAAGTCCCATAAGAAGGGAAATCCGTAAAGGTGTTCAACCTGCCTGTTTCCCAGTTGTATTTGACCTCATACATATTGGGGTGATTATTTTAATCACCTCTTAGCACCTAATAATGACTGCTCTGTGAAGCAGGGTTTGGGTAACACTGGCTGCTGTCCTTCTGAGACTGGGTGACCCTGGAGTTCGTTCCCAATGACTCATACCCCTAGCTCACTGAAAATCTACAGTTATGTCTCCCTACTTGGGGCTACTTCCCTTTGAAGTTTAATACCAACCCTTCCTCATCGTCTTGGAAACGGGTAACAGACGCTACTTATTTTGGAGCGTCAATGCACAGGGCTTCCTCGGCTATTACAAATGATTAAAACCACATCCCCTGCATGTTGCCCTGGTTCACATTTTCCGATTCACAAAGCAGGGAGCCTACACTGCGGCCCACAGCGTGCTTTTGGGTAAGTGGATGGAGGAGGGAAAAGATACAGGTTGACCCTAGTAGGATCCCTGAGGAAGGCTTTATGGGCTTCTGAGAGGGGTGGAAGGAGGCTAGGAATTTCTGTGACGCAGTGAGTGCCCAGAACGTTTAATGTCAGAAAGGCGATCCTGAGAGCAGCTGACAACAAGTGCGGGGTCACGCTCACCAAGCACAATCTCACAGGAGTGTCCCAACAACCTCCCGGAAGCTGCTTCATCTCCCCCATCTTACAGAGAGAAACTAAGGTGTGCAGCGATGAAGTGCTTTGCCCGAGGGAGTTAGCGTCAGACCCTGCGTTTTGCACTGTTACCCTCCAGCCTGTGGTGCAAGTGCCACTGCGGCAGGGCAGGGGGCCCACACGTGATCAACTTCGGAAGGACAGAGCAAAGATTTCTCCCCATCAGAATCTCT
Organism: Macrotus californicus; assembly: GCA_007922815.1. Taxonomy (NCBI): domain Eukaryota; kingdom Metazoa; phylum Chordata; class Mammalia; order Chiroptera; family Phyllostomidae; genus Macrotus; species Macrotus californicus. Next base: position 81,879 of record VMDR010002724.1, read on the forward strand.
CTCTAGGGAAAGTGTCACTTAAAGATAATTCCGTGTCTAGCTTTGTATCCTACTATCATTTATTCTGCTTCACATAATAAACAAACAAACGCTAGAAAAAATGTTACCCAAAAAGTTACTTTTGGAAAAAAAAATTAAAACGATAACTCTAGGAAAGAGAATTAGCTGCTGGTACATTTAGAAAGGGATCAGAAAAAGGGGAACCTCATCTATTCTTTTTCTAAAAGCATGATAATTATTCCAGAAATCACGATCACTTACTTTTTTCCCAACCCCATACTTCCCCCACCCATTACTTGCTCTGCAAAGCTGATCATTTTTGAAGTCAAGAGCAGAATGGAAATTAATTTGTCATTTAATTTTTAATAAGTTAAAGACATCTCAGTGATACAGTCAATCAGTGTGCACGTGTGTGTCAGAGAAGTCATTGAGGAATCCTCAGATGGAAACAAAACACAGCATCAAATGTTGCATCTGCTTAAGGTGAAGCACAGAGAAGACTGAGCTATTCAGAAGAGGAAAGGGAGAACGTGGACATCCGCATGCACCTTGGGATGCAGAGCAAGTCTTTGTCAGCAAATAGCTGGAGACAGCCCGGGAGACATCCCACATGGGTTCACCTTTCTAATAACCAGGCCCTGTTGGTTGTGGACCCAGATTAGGGCTGGGGACACCACTACTCCCCAGGCCAATCCCCAGGCAGGGTGTGGGCTGTGCCTGTGGGTGAATTCCTTGCTCTTTGCCTCTGCTGTGCTCCCAGTCAGTTGCTCTTCACTCTCGATAAATTGCTTTCTTTTCCTTGTGGCTAAACCAGCATGGCTAATCATGGCTACTCATCCTTGAAATATGTCCATCTCTCAAAGGACTTGGCTACCAAAAAAACACTCCAGGGTGTTTTTCGGGGTCATGATTCTAAAACTATACCAAAGGACTGACCAGTACTGTCTCCTAGTCCTCCCGCAGCCTGCCATGGGGCAAGCCTGCTTGAAGTTATTGCTCTCCGGGCCTTGGAAACTTGAATAATCACATAGGAGCAGTCCATTGAGTCCCACTGACCCCCACCCCCAGACCCATCCCTGGCTTCTCCCATGCTTTTCTCTCCTTTTCAGTGACTTCAGTGTTTCTAAACCAGCAGCCTGCTCTTTCTCTGGCTTCGCTGCCTGTGTTTGGTATTTTGAGCTAATTCTTATTTTGTGCTTTTTCTAGTGAATGATACTAATGTTCAGTTTTTGGACCAAGACGATGACGATGACCCCGACACAGAACTGTACCTCACGCAGCCGTTTGCATGTGGGACAGCATTCGCCGTCAGCGTCCTGGACTCGCTCATGAGCGCGGTGAGTGGGTGCAGGATGGGGAGTGGAGCCTCTCCAACCTCCCACAGGAGAGACACGGGGCTGGAGCTTGAGCTACGGTGGAGGGCGTGACCATGCAAAGCTCGCAGTCTAGAAGGGGACACCAATGTGCATCAAACTATCACTCAAATAAACATTGGGTTATAAATTCTTGAAGGTTCAAGGAAGGCTGTGAATAAATATAGGTGAGCACTTGACCTGGCCTCCGAATCAGGGAGAGATTCCATAAAGACATCGTACACATTTTATGTCAAAGTCTGAGCACTGAAGAGGGCAGATTTTGTGGAGAAAAGCATCCCCGGAAGAAGGAAAGCCAATGCAAAGGACCGGGGATGGGGGGCTGGTGGGGGGGTAGGGTGGAACCTGACAGTCTGAAGGAAGCTGGACAAAGCCTGTGTGGCTGGGCCTGAGTGAGAGAGGGAAAAGGGGGAGGAGGCAAGGTTGGACCCGCAAGACCTCAAACACATTTTCATAGTTTTGGTCTTTTTCTTTAGAGTAATGAGGAGGCATCGAAGGGTTTTGAGCTGGAAAGTGTTGTGATCAGGTTTATGTTCTAGAAGGACTGCCTCGGCTGGGGTGTGAAGGATGGTTCTGGAGGCAAGACAGCAGGAAGTCTGAGTAAGAGGCTCTCGTAGCTCAGACTAGGATAGAGCTGCGCAGCGGGAGGCGGGTGGATGGATTAGTGTGGTGTTTGTCAGTAAAATTGAAAGGACTTGGGAATCGATTGTATATGATCCGAAGGTGAAAGCGAACAAAGTGTCAAAGGTGACTCTAGGTCACTGCCAGTCACTGAGACATAAGTCCTGGGAGAGGACCAGGCATGAGGGCCAGGCCTGGCCTGTTCTTTGCTGCAGGGAAGGACTCGAGTGGTGGCCAAAGGATCAAAAGCATCTTTTGATTTCTTCTGTAACTTGATGTGCATTCCTTTTTCACTTTTGAGGCCAAAAACAAAGAACAATTAAAAAGTAGCTCCCAGTTTAACGGAGCCATCCTGAACTGTAAAAGGCAAAAGCAGACACCAGAATGGGTCGTAACCTGGGGCTCGTGATGTGTTCTTACTGAGTGTCTTTATTTAATACAGAGAAGCCTCTTCATTTTGGAATTTTCAAGTTGACGACTTTTGAAAATACAGACATAGGCTGGGTAAATACTGACTTTTGGAGAATCCACAAAAAAGAGTTTTACTGACCACATTAAAACCATAAACATAGCTCAGAGAGTTTTATACACATACATTTCTTAAAGAGCTTCAGAAGGCTATTCTCCTGAATGTGTTAAACAACAATTGATATGCTAATTATGTATTATTCTCACCTATTCATTAAAGAAAATCCCAAAAGGACTTCTATTTGAAGAAAGAAAAAACATAAAGCTTTTAAAGACTAATTTAGGTTATTCTGTATTCCTGAATGTGGCCCAACTGCAAGTATATCTTAGTTAAAAATCA
>VMDR010002725.1:0-84733 GCA_007922815.1 Macrotus californicus
CCAACAAACTTGAGATATTTTGGCAGACAGGAGAGGGAGAGGAGGGAGAGGAGGAGGGGGAGAAGATCTTGGGAGAGAACAACCCACGGGAGAGCCGAGAAAGAACCGGACGGCTGGACTGGAGCAAAGCCTGCAAAGTCCTGCAGAGGGGACACGCAGAGACAGGTGGTGAGGGAAGGAATGCTGAAATAATGCCTGCGACAGCACTCAGGTAACCAAACAACTAAAGGCTAAAAACTAAGGGTGAAAATCCATCTTGGTTTCCAGATTCAACAATAGGCTTACGATGGAAACTGGTTCTGAAAGTCCTTATAAAGAACAAAATCAGGACAGCCAAAATACGACCTTTAAAAAGAATCACTAGTTTCTCCCACCCTGAGTCTCTTTAGCCTGGACACCAAGTCCTTTCCCTGATAAACACATAAAATATGCATATGTGTTTCAGAGCATCACAGATACCTGCACATATGTGTAATTAAATCTTTACTTAGTATACTGACTCCAATGTGGGCATAGAAACACTTACGATCATGCTCACAGAAGTCAACGCTAGTGAACTTACATGCAAATGGTTTTTCCATAAGGAAACAGAGATTCTAATAAAATCACTGTTAGATTAGAAGGAAATGGGCCCAAACTTAAGAATTCAGCCACTGGAACTAACAGGCCCGGCCAGTCTAGAACTCTCTCTACTGAGCTGTTGGACACAACACCCTCCTGCCACCCCTGTTCACCCCGCCCCCCCACCCAATCAGCAGACAAAGGAGGCCACTGCCAAAGGAGGGAGCTCTAAAGTGCCCGTGATTCCCTGTGTCCCTACCCCTAGACTCCAAGCTCTGGGCAGAGACACTAGGGCGATGAGTTTAGGCAACACACCTATGTCGTCACTACTAGAAGTGCCAGGGAACAACCACCTGGACTTTGGAGCTTTTTGTGTGGGAGCTGAACCTCGTAAGTGCCCCACAATGGTGTGCAGGGCAGGGAGACCCAAATAACCTGGAATTATATTCTGGAAGGCAGTCACCTTGTAGTACAGGCTTCCCCCACTAGGTGAGTGTTCTAGGAACCCGTCTGTATCAGTGTACCAACTGGTGTTGTTGTGAGAGGCTGCATTCGGCTTTAGTGAATTTTTTTTTGAAGACCTTTCAATACGTTTCCCCATTTCACAACGGGTGATTTATGAGCGCACTTGCTCACATGACACTGAGTATTCGGCAGTTTTTGACCAAAAACGACATGACCCCCATGGCTCACCCTCCTATTCACCCGATGTTGCCCCAAGAGACTTTTTTTTTTTATTTCCACAGATGAAAGAAGTCCTCAAAGGGAAATGTCTTGCCTGTGTGGAAGAGGTGAAACAAAAACAGCAGAAGCACTAAAAGGCATCAAAATTGAGAAGTTCAAAAACTGTCTTGAGCAGTGGGAAAAACGTCTCAAAAGCTGTGTTGCATCAGATGGACAGTACTTTGAAGGTGAGTGAAGTTTAAACATGTGAGAATAAATAAACAATTTTTTATAAATAAATTCTGGTTTTTAGGGTCCCTCCCTAAAAAACCCTTCCTAGCCTTCTGGGAAGGTTTACGGTACTAGGCACCTCCAGGACAGTGACAGCTGACCTCTCAGACACGTACACACTGTGAAGCAACTACACACGACTGCTTCGAGTAAAAAGCGCGGCATTAAATTTATTAACAGAAAGCACTGCAGGTTACCTTTTAAAAAACATACAGTATTAGAAAAAGTGGTCTGCTAGAAAAGGTCAATGAAGTCCTCTCCCTAGTCAAGGACTTACTAATTTTTACTTTGAAATCAGACATGAGAAGGTCTCTGGTAGGGAGAAAAGTAGGCCAGAACTTTCTGGATTATTGCCTGAACTCCAGAAACTTGGCGTAGCAGGACCAAGGCCTACTTACAAGCTGGTGCATCTATTGAACACCATACTCGGGCAGAGAGCGCTCTCTTAATGGTGAAAGAAACTGTTTCCACATTTCGAGAGGCAAGACCCATAAAGCAAGGGCCTCTAATTTCTACTAATTACCCTGGTACCTTAAAGTCAGTAATTACATAGAGAACCATGCCCTGAACGGGCCTTCAGTGTGTTCCAAACCCAGTGCGTGTAATTAGCCTTGATTAATATCCCACATTTCACATCAACAGAAACAGTGAATCCAAACGATCCCCATATTCTGCTGGCTCAGGAAACCTCACTGTTCGAATTCTGTGCCTTTATCAAGGGAACGTGCTGAGCAAATGGGATCAAATGATGCCTTGGCACCCACCTTGGTCTAACTATTCAGAGGGAAGCAGCAATGCCTTTCATGTAATCATCTTAATCCCTTGTATCAACTAATTAATACACAGAGAAAGCTTTTACTTGCGTGTGAGCAATTATAGCAAGATCCTGGTCGGTGTCCAAATGGATTCACAATATAATTCACGAACAATGAGGGTCTGGGAAAGACAGCTTCCAAAGATGGGTTTTAAAATGGAAAGGGTTGGTGGTGGGAGGCGGGGTGGATGGGGGTTGAAGTAATTTGGTTAATAGTAGAAAAAGGACAGAAAATAAACATCAGTTTCTCAAAAAAAAATTTCTTTTCAACTTCAGGACCCTGTTTTGCACATGCCTTGCCAAAACAGGTTCCACTTAGGTGAGCAAAATAAGACCCAGCAGATAGTAAGAGCTTTGATTATATGTCCTTAGACAGCTGAAATGTCACAGTTTCTTACAAGGGGCTTGAAAACAAAGAAAACTAATGCCATTGATAGGGTAGCTTCTGTTAAAATAAATCAAAATAGAATCACGACACACAAACTTCTGAAAACCAGCTAGCACTTGAGCTCAGTGTTCACATTCCTGGAGCAGGAGGGGGCAGGGAGTACCTGTTGCACAGGCTTTTCTTTTCTTTTTTAATGCAGGAGACAGCGCATCAGTATTTGCAGGGGACTGATTCAAGAACTTGGGGTGGGGGGAGGGCCAACGTTGGGGGGCTGTGAGCGAGTGGGGAAGACAGCCGGCTTAGGGGCCCGCACTGAAGTGCAGGGGAAGAAGCATCAGCACCTGCTGCCAAGGGTTCTGCTCCTACGGTTGCGCCAGTCAGGCTGGGAATCGCTGCGGCATCAGTGCAGTTTGTAATCCAACATGGGGCAGAGGACACAGGAACCTAGCGGGGCTCAGGCATTCAAGAAAAGGCTCTCAGTCATAAAGCACCACATTGTGGGAACAAGCCCCGGGTGTGCGCCGTGAACTTCCCCTGCGCAGATGGCTCGCTGTCTGGGGAAAGCATTACCCAGCACAGGCCAGTCAAGGAGTACAGGAAATCCAGCTCTTGGGAAACAAAACGCTCCCTCACATCGCGCCCCCCCCCACCCCACTAGACTATGCTGAAGCTACTTAAAAATTGCCAAAGGTCATTTTTTTTTTTTAAGAGTAATATGCTAATCACACAGGTTTAGGCCCTCTGAATTAAATACTGTACTGAGCCACCCTGGGAACCAGACGGCACCCTCCCCCCTGCAAGACTAAAGAATGAGCAATCACCGGCATGTGAAATTTTCATGCTCCAGCTTCCCCACCTTCCCTCGCACACTCACTGGCAGGAACCAAAGGGCTGTCACCCTGAGGAGAGAAAACAAAGCTTTGCACTGCGTTATGAAACAGGTTTTTCCTTTCCCATAGACATTCTTTTATGGCTAGGTCATGTAAAACAGCCAAATGCTCAATGAACACACTCGGTCCTGTTCCCTGCAGGTGACTGTGCTCTTCAGCTTGACCTGAGATACAGAGAGAGGGAAAGAAAACCTCTCTCCAATGTCTAAGTGAAAGGTGACCACTCAGCGGCTAGGGCAAAGCAGAGCCTACTGTTAACAAAAAGAAATTGAAAACAGCAATATGGACAGCTCAGTCAGACAGGTGTGGCCTGGGACCTGAGAGGGCAAAATTAAATGTTTCTGGGGTCAAATCTCGAGCCACATTGACTAAAAAGGACAGACTGGCAGAAAACGTGATTTGAGTTGCTCTGGCACAGAAAAACCTGCTCTTATCTGGCAAGGGCACCCCCTGCTGGCCACGGTGCTGAACTCCGCCTCTTGGTCTAGCTCCAGGCAGCCTGCAGAGATCTCTTTGGATAAGGCCGGCAAGGGGCAAAGAGCTCCGGCGGAGCAAGTCCCTTGTAATGCACACAATGGGAGCAAAAGGTCCTGTCAGAGCAGTCACCGCCCAAAGCCACGATCTTTGTACAGTCACGGTTCTCTGCAGTCAGATAAATTCCAAGCAGGCTGAAAAGAATGCATATGACCCCGATTGCTGTTTTGCCGGTGAGTTTAGAAAGCTGGGGGGAGGGGGACACAAAAGGGGTCCCACCATAAAAAGATGCTAGGTTACTTGCATATACAGCATGTGATCACTGGAGGAAATCTGGACTATCCCTTTAAAGGCAAGAGTTTATTATGACACTTTTAATAGTAATTATTTAAATCTTTAGCACATGACATTGCAACACTGGATTTAAATGCATTCAAACATTAAGGCAGAACTTATTGCCAACAAAATAACAAGACTAAAATCAGTTTTGTATTCCCACTGTTTCTCTCTTACGTGATACTATACAGATATTTTCATGTTCCTCCCACATTTCCAGTCCCCTTCCTTTCACCCAATTCTTTCATTTGCTGTTGGGCTCTTACAAAATTACCCTGATGTTTTATAATATCAGCCCACTGTCCCCTGCAAAGATTCCCCACAGAGTCAAAGCACTCAATGCCTTTGGCAAAAAATCCTATGTAATATGGGCGTGTGTGTAAACTCATTCCCACCGTCATTAGCTGGGGACACTTATTTTAAGGAAAACTGCCAAGACACTCAGCTAGGCTCAATCCACTAAGACAACCAGAGGGAAACCTGTTTGTAAAGGCCAGTGGGTCTCTCCCCTGCTGGCACAAATGTTGTACTTGAGTCTCTTTAGCTCACTTTATCTGCCCTTCGTCTGAGTGAGTTCACTAGATCGGGCTGAACCTGGCTTCTCCCTGGGACCTCAATCTCATGTCTGTTCCCAGCTCTCGACTTCAAACACAGGGGACAGAGAAGGCAAGGCATCTAGGCGTGAGCAGAGAAATATAATGGGCAAAACAAACAGGCTTCATCTCCTTTGGGTCACTTGGTCTGGTTTTCATTTTCTAGTTTACATATGAAGCCAGGGGAGGACAGAGTGCCAGTGGAACACAGGCCCCAAGGACAAATGCTCTTATTTCAGGATTTCCAAAAGCTGGAAATCTCAGTGCTCGTTCTTTATTTAATCATCCCTACTGAAATGGCTAAGTTTTATTTCTTCACTATCCAGGTAAAAAGAGAGTTTGTAGCCACTCTTTTATTTAATTGTTAAATGAACATTGAGTGTTAGACCTGTTTTTTGACAAAATATTCTATGTGGACAATATATAATACAACAGTGGCTTCTATTCACCGCTCCTTTTAGCTCACACTATAGATGTCTATCCCTGGGAACAACATGATTATTTGGGCTTCCATGCTGTGATTTAGAGAGTTCAACTTTTTACCTATCAAAAGGCCTGAAAGTGAGTGTGTGGACCCATTTTTATTTATAAGAGGGGAGAGCAGAACAGTTTTAGAATGAACGAAATCAATTGGTACCAGTTTGGGGAATAAGCCGTTTTGAATAGAGCTGCCAAGACATTTGCAATCTGTTTGGCCCTATGTTCACAGAAGGCTAAAGGTTTCATAACCAAAAAGTAAGGAGTTTTTATTCATTACCACTTCGATAGCAGCAGCCTCGTAACACTCGGGGCAATTTTAGCTGTTCCATTGTACCCTAAAGCACCAAAATGCACATCTGTATTTATACTTGCATGCACATATGTACAAAATCATCTGTAGGAAAAACAATCTTAGGCTCACTATTGCTTTAAGTGTAGGGATAAGCATGATAGCTATCAAGAGGCCTTCTTACTGAATTTAAGACGCATTCAGACTTTCCTCAATAAGGTCAAGTGGAAAAGAGGTGCTCAGGAGAACTCTGAGGATTTTTACTCATGGCTTCAAACCCCACTAAATGGTTAAGCAGCATGCAGCATGAAGAGAAGTCCTTCATATCTAAACCTCTCTTTTAGATACGAAGTGTCTTTCTCTCATATTGTAACAATACTAAGACCGCTCCCTTGCAAAAAAAAAACCAAAATCAATTAATAAGCTCTGATACCAAACCCCTTTAGATTAAGCTTAATATGCCGTTAATATGAAAAGAATTTGACAGTTTACATAAGGGATGTGACCTGGTGCCAACAGCCTCTGGCTTCTCCATTCTCCAGATGGTAGCAGATTAGTAGGCAGCCTTTATTCTCATAAGAAGATTTTTCCCCCCATGGAAAAACTATAAAGGCCAATTCTGTCCCAAACTTCAAGCCTCCTTCACAAATGTCTACTCAATTCTGGGCCTTAACTAATGCCTATTAAAAGAAGCCCTTGGGCCTGAAGCTGTGGAAGGGGGGAGAAAAGACTAAGGCAAACTTAACTCTAATGCTTGCCTTTAAAAGATCTATTGACAAAAGCAGTGGGGAGAGTTTGAACTAATGTTAACTTAAAGAAAAAGGCTGGTGAGATTCAATTGTGGACGTGAATGCTTGCTTGAGTTTGATCTTGAGGGGGCTTAAGATAAGGGAGATAAAAACCTAAGCCTACTTACATATTAAAAAATGCAGTTGTGCTAAATTCACTACATACCACTGTTCTCAATTTGATTTATGCCCATCATCACCAAAGATGCTGAAGGACATCCCTGTCTAATAAGGTAAAAAGCCACAGTGGAGGGCACTTGCTGTGCTTTACTAATGCAAACATGAAAAATCATTTCCTGACAGTGCGTGATGTTCTTTCACATTACCTCTTCACATGTAAGAAAGAAAAAAAAAAAATGGAATTTTTCTTTGATCCTGGTTTGGAGGTATAAATAGGTATAAACACGGGGTTAATCAAAAAGGTCTGAGAGGTGAAAAACTATCCTTAATTTGCAAGAAAGTCTTCCCCAAGGGACAGGAAGTGATCTTTGAATAATCAGGAAAAAGTCATTTATAGACAGATTGACCATAGTAAAACATTTTAAGAACATTCAGCAGCACTTACAATTGTGGTCACCTGAATACATACTGTATTTTCTGAAGGGAAAAACTGTTTTCTAGGAAACTTTTGAACACATGTATACATTTTTTTGTTCCAATTAGGTCCTAAAACATTAGATCCTTTTTATGTGACTTTTAGTATTTCTATTAGTATTTCACAATGAAAACAAGCCATACAGCACATGGCCTCTACCCTCAAAAACTTTACAGCCCCTCAGAAAAGTGGACCAAAGAAATGAGAAGTTTTAATAAAAATTCAAGACATTAGGAAGAAAGATCAAAAAGAGATCACAGTGTCGAGGATTCCAGCTACGTGGCATCACCACCTCCCAAGAGTTTCCAAAAACATTAAGATCATCAGTACTTGACAATAGCAAATACATTCAGAAGTCCCCAGAAAAAAAAGGAAAAAAAAAAAACTTTTCATGGAAATCTAAAAGGCAATAAAAAAGAAAAGGTTTATTTTCTTTTGTTCTTTTCTGCAAACTATCTCATTTCCTTAAGAAGGAAATACTGGGCAAACAGTAACTTAAATGGTCATGTTCAACACTCACCCACAGAAACCTACCCTGCAATGAGGACAGCTCAGAACGTCTCTAAGTACAACGTCCAGTTCTCCAAAGGCACTGGAGAGCTACAGAATGGATGGCTTTCAACAGATGTTTTCTAGTCTTCAACTCTTACCCCAGTGTTCTAACAGAACATCCTTTTCCACTGTCCGTATGTTCTTTTAACAGAGAAAAGGTACATCCAGGTGAAAAACAAACACTATCGCCCAATCCAATAACCCGGCCATCCTGGCAATCAGATAACAAGTTTAGGAAACGGCTTAAGGAAATGAGCTAATAACTTGACTGCACACAGGCAGATTATCTCTGATTGCTACAAAGAATGCTATTAGGGGGCACTATGTTGTCAAGTGATCATTTTTCCAGCCTGTTACAGAAAGGTTAATCTGCAGGCTTATTCATAAAATCAATTTTGAATCATGTCAAATACAAAAGAATTAACATTCATAATCAGGCACTATGCTGACATTTCTCTCAACTGTCTTAGAGGAGACTAGTTCGGATATTTTCCTGTTCATAAGTTTACCCATGAAAATGAAGGAGATATATATAGCTTTATCAACCAACACTCTGTTTACCCAGCAAGGTGGAGTAGACTCGTGAAAGGAAAATACAACAATGGTTGTTTATAAAAGCTCTTTTAAAGCTGTTATCCTCAAAATTCTTTACTTCGTAAAGATGAGGGAATGTGATCAGAGAAACTTGCCTTAACTGTTCCTTAACTCCCCCAAATACTAAATCTCCTTCCTTTAGGGTCCCGGGAGAGCTGCTTATATTATACAATATCAAAGTATGATGAAACCCGTTTTCTAGTCAAAACCATGACACACGCAAACTCCCGTCTTCCCATCAGGTAACATTCCAGGGTTATCTTTGGCCCAAAACAGAACTCTGTTTTAACCTGCCCACCTATCTGAGCTTCACTCAGTAAATTTTTACCTAAATAGCAGATAGATATATTTCGCTTTTGGTTTGAAACAATGTAGCGGCCAGTTTGTACCAGTTTTCACCCTTGGCTGGCAGCAGGTCAGACTGTGAAATGTAAATTAGAATACCTTTCACCTGCAAAATGACTAACAGAAATGCCAATACATTTGCTCAAGCCCCAGAGGGGTTTCAGAGGCACTCTGGCCACCTGGTCACTCTGAAACCAGTTGATTGTGAAAACTCAAACCTTGCTTGAGAAAGTAGCCTGGGAAAACGGGAAATCTGCCATTCCCAGATGAAGTCAGTTTCTCGGCTGGGCTGTTGTGTCTATGAACAACATTTCATAGTTCCTCTGAAATCTAAATATCAGATATTAAGGCGGGCCAAGGAAAGAAGAGCCATGTGCCCTTTTCTGATACAGAAAACCCAGCGAATGTTTAGCGATAAGGGTTAGATCCAAAGGGCACACCGAAATGGTGAAGTTTTAGGATGCCTCACTGCAGCTGGATTACATCCAACACCCACTTATCTGAGATAGAATTAGACCAAATGTCAAGAGGAAAGAATGGACAAGCTTACCCCTTCGCCTATCAGGAAGAGCTGGTCTTAGTGTTTTGCTGACATTTTAAGTATAAAAGGGTCTTATTGTAAACCCTGGACCCCCAGAAGGGCTGCTTCTAGAGGACTCTGAAAGGAGAGATTAGTTGGGGGAGCTTCAGCATCAGATTCCACCTTTCAATCATGTTAGACACAGAGCTTTAGCCACTTTTTTGCTTAAAGTCATGCATGTGGTCAAAAGTTTAATTATATCACCGGCTGCATCAGCAAGCATATTGTCTGCCATCCGCAGGAGGGATAAAACCTTTCTGGTGCACTGGGGTTCAGACATGGCTGTGGAAGCCTTCTTGAAATCTTGGGTTATGCCTGACAGTTGGTATTTTTTTCCCTTAACTGATCAAAGAACATAGCCTGGATCCGATAAGATTATAGAAGTTTTCTCTCAAATTGTGAACTTTGCAGACAGAGGAGGGGCCTCATTAAAACAGCTGAGTTTTTAATGGATGAAGTCTAAACACAATCAAATTGGCACCTTTGACATAACTGAGTGGTTCTTTGCCAGCCACTCATCCCTTCATTTAGTCAACAAGAATTTATTAAATGCTTAGGTGTTGAGACAATGTAAAAGAGGCCTCTCCAGAAAAGTTTGCATTCTAAGCCAGCCAAAACATCAAGTCAGTAAACCAGTTCCGAGTCCATCAAACTGGTTATGCATGTAGATCGGGCCTAAATCCATGAAGTCTGAAGTAACCACGAGTTTCATTCTGAAAGTTGAGAAGTGCTGATTGTAATCAGCTTTGAGTTGTGGATTTGAGGGGTACAAGGCAAGAAGGAGCTGCCCTGCAAACCGGCTTCCAGCCCAGAGAGGACCATGAGGGGGCCACATGGGACCAAAGCCAGCTGCCAGTTCTAATCAGGACAGGATAAAAAAAAAAAGTGGAAACCTATTCCAGACCTTCTATAAATAGCTTCCAGTATGAAGATGAGTGGTCTAAAAGTTCTAAGATATGTCAAATAGCAGAAAAAATAAATGCTAAATGGCATAAGCCAGACTAATCAGGCAAGAGCCATCCTTCTAAGCTCCCATTGTTAAGCACATCTGTCTGGCTAATTCCGATGATGACAGATTTTTCTTCCCCACAAGTCCACACACTCACACCCGTGTACACTTGCTGAGCAGAACTCATATTTCAGTTAAGGACATAACAGCAATATAATACACCAACAGAAAGACCACTGCTCTCCGGAGCTGCCGTGAGTCAGCGATGACACGGTCGTCTTAGAATCGAGCACAGTTGGCCCAGGACCTAGGGCCCACACAATGTTTTAATTTTTTGTAATAAAATAAAAACAAATAAACTCCAGCCTCGATTGTATTCATCTTTCTACCAACACAGTCATAAAATAGAATTTTTAATATTTTTTTCTTAACCAGGCAAACAGCCCATGGAGACAAAAGTGCCAGAGGCCTTGCAGGTCACACTGTGGCCCCGATTCGAATAGCCGCAGTCTCGGTGCCGCAGAAACCGTGAAGTCTACACGGGCTCTCCACTCCTCCCAGCGACTCCGGATGTATTTTAACAGTGTCCACACGCTACACAGGACACTGCTGTGCAAAAGCTTAAGTAACCTTGACACAGAAGGAAGAGCATGGATTCTGGAGAAAGCACAGCTGGACTGGAATTCTGGCTCTTCCATTAATCAACTGTATGAGCCTGAGCAAGGTACAACCTTCCAGGAGCCGAGCATGGAAATGGCTGAAAACAGTGGCTGTTACTATCATGATAACTATTGCCCAAGGTAAAATAACTACTGGCTGAACCAGCAGCCTGACTCAGGTCTTCTACTGAGGTCTCTGCTCCATGCTACCGGACCCTCTTCGGACCCGTACCACAGACAAGGAGTCCTAAGCATTCTCTAGTTGTGTTACCCAGTACTTAAAAAGAGAGACCATCCTTGAATAAAATCATTTGATGCAGAATAGAAACAATTTTTAAAGCCACTGTTAATAGCGTCACTGTGCTTCTTCTTTTGCCTCTTACTGGCAGGACTCAGCAATACGACTTGGCGATGTTAGATCAAAACCTGCAGGACGAATTAATTGTTCAGTTAACATGCTTTCCTCCGCCCTGGAGGCTGCACCCTGGATTCACTGCCAGCAACACGTTCTCAGCCTGAGCTGCACTTCTGACCTGCTTCATTCGGTAATTTCACTTATTGGTCAATCAAGCTCCCCCCAGTTGTTTACAGTATTTCAACTATAACAAAGAGTTGGACTGTTTAGCTACAACTCTGAATATTTATAATAAAAGTCTTTATCCATAAATCTTTTAACAGTTAGCAGTTGTCTATGGTATTTCCTGGACCTTTCAAGGCTGATCTTTATATGCTTTTTGATGAGGACTTTAACAATAATTCAGCTCCTCAGAAAGGCTTATTAGAGGGCTAGATAGTCACCCTTCTGAAGGGACACAACACACCTGTATAGCTGCACACAAATTACAATTTAAAGAGTGCTTTTCAGCTACCAACTGCCAATTGCAACTGACGACGCTTAATTTTAAAAGTTCCATCTCTGTCACAACCTCAAAAACACTATGAGGAATGTTCCATTGAGAGACAATTCTGGTAATTCTGTATTCAAATTCAAAAATTATGGACATTTACACAAAAAAACGGAGTATATACCTTGATAAACCCATTTTTCTCCTGCTACTTATTCCCTGCTGCAGTTTGATTGTCTCTTCCTGATTACCTGGAATGATGATAAATTAGAGTAACTGCAAAGCAAAAAGGGAGACAAAACCCACCCCCTTTCACAGAAAAAGAGGGAGAAAGAGGAGAGGGCGGAAAGCGCGTGCAGGCACCCGCAGTCACCACTCCATTAACTGTTGTCCACACAACTAGCTTGCGGTTTGAGCCAATTTGTTGCCTCCCAAACAGAAGGAACCTCTGACCTTGAAGTATGTCCAAAAACAAGCGAGCGCAGGGAATTTCCTGATCGCAGCACTGAACCAGCACATTGAGAACCATTTTTACTGTGAATCTGGGCCTCGGGTGAATCTGGAAAGTGACTTAAAACAAGAAAGTTTTAAGATGCATGCGTGTGTGCGTGCGTGTGTACACAACATATTGTAGTGCAGTTGCAGCAAGGTCTAGTTCAAGTTGAGCAATTCGGGCTCTGAACAACATAGCCAGCCAGTCCCTGGGACACAGATCCAGCTCCTTCCTCCCCAACATGCTCATCTGCCAAAACTTCAGTAATCACATCCAGAAACATCCTATCTTTCACCTGGGAACAATCTAATACAAGGTCAACTGTTTCATAGGCACAGTACTGAAAGAGACTTTAGAAATAACTTGGTCTACTTCTTTCTCCACTTGAAGTTTCATCCCTCTGTGATATGATCCTGAGAGATTATCCATTATCATGGTCCTTTACCCCTGAGACATGTGAAGAAATAACAAAGAGCAACAAGAGACACAGGGTGCCTTTGGGGATGTAAACAGCCAAAAAAAAGTAAAGAAGCTGCACTAGTCCAGCACACCTTGAATATCTGATTGAGCTGCTGGCCAAAATTATACTTCAGTTCCAATGAAAAGCATTTAAAAATCAGTTCCAAAGCCACCTACACCAGTGACCCAGTGCTGCTGGAGCCTCCACCGCCAGGCCCAGGGCTGGGATTGAATTTCCCCAGACAGCTCACTACTGCAGACAATAACAGTTGCCACATTCAAGTTTCATATGTTATAACACCCTGTGATTTAGACTCAAGTTCCACTCGTACAGCTGCCTGCCTCCGTGAGTAAATGGGAACAGAGGGTAGTTAGAGTCTAGGTCCCCGCGCAGGGAAAACAGATCCTCTTGTATCTTAAGAGACAAATTTGCTGTCCCCGGGCCTCATGAGCCCCAAAACTCCTGTCATTTTAACAGCCAAAACATCTCTGCTAGATATTCAGAAGAGGCTGCCTCTAGTAGATTTCTCTCAGATCACCCACATCAACTGGGGTCAATGCAAACAAGTAGAAGAGACTCAGATAAAAAAGCAGCAAAATCCTCTCTCTTCAAAGAAATGGAGATAACAAACTGATTTCTGCATGTATCTGGAAAACAAACCCCGGGAGACAAAAGTCTCATTCTAGGTACAAGAGTATAAATTAATCATATGTAAGTGGAAGATGAGTGTGAAAAGGACTGAAGGCTTTTACAAAGATAAAATGGTAGTAGCTCTGAGAGAGTGGCACAATAGGAAAAGTCAGCTTTCACTTTTTAATTAGTTACGTGTTGCGTGCTTTTGCATGCTAAGGCATTCACCACCCAGTTAGTGCCCAGCCTGGCATATAGCAGGTATTCAATAAATATTAGTGGATTGAACAGTTATTTTTAAAATAATTGTGTTTATGAATCCTTCAACAAATCTTCAGAAGAGCTTAAGTTCCTATGGGCCTGGTATTGTGTTTTGTTCACTTCAGCATATATAAACAGAATATTACAAATAACAAATGACCTAAATGTTTGGGGAACAGAATATGGGCCTTCTGAAGACTTGTAAACTACATTTCTTTTGCTCGTTCAGGAAGCTAAGCCAAAAATGCTTTGGTGCTGCTCAACCTAAGCAAGCAGAAATAATTTTCCGCTGATTTCTACTACAGGTCCCAGAGGCGACTCTTTCTTTATTGTCCAGATGATATACCTTTGCGCTAATTTTTCAATGTTATTTTTTTATTTTCACCCAGCCCCATAAAAATGACTGAGAATGAAACTAAGTATAATTTCTGAGGAATATATACAAAATATAATACAAAAATATAAGAGCAAAACTAAATGGAACTCATTCTCTTTTTTCTCTTTTTTTGTTCCTCTCCTCTCTCTTCTCTGGGAAGATCAATGTCAATAAATCCCACATTCCATCTCAAACAACAAATGAATAGAAGATTAGCTTTTCAAGGAAACAGCTGTAAATAACTATAATCTAGTTAGTAGGGTTCCTTTACGGCCAGAAAGGTTGTAACAACAGGAGCCCTAAGTTTCCCTGATCAAAACCTTTAGTACCTTCCTACAGGGAAACAGCAGGACACCCTCTAAAGTTCAAAAAAAAGGCCCCATGTATAGCATTTATATATATGAACTAGCAATAAGGAGCCAGAATAAAGAATTTTAATCCTATAAAATTGAGGAAAAGATTCAAGAGTCTCACAACTAAATATTTTCTGAAGAAAATTGATAAGCTAGCTTAAGATGAATTAGTACTCTGTATCCTAAGAGTGACCCTTGCCCCATAAAAAATACAGCAGGCCTGACAGAATGTCCAAATAAACTTGGCTAAGTTTAAAACAACTCAAAATGAACTAGGTCATGGACAGCAGTGTGGTGACTGCTGGGGGGGGAGGGAGGTATAAAGGGACTAAATGGTCATGGAAAAAAATATACAATAAAGATTTAAATTAAAAAATGAATTAGAAATAATTTGGCCAAAAATTCTAGTTCCAATGGAATAAAAAAAGGAAAGAAAGAAATATCAGCTTCTAATGGAACACTACCCTTTGGAGATAAAAATATTAATTGTGCACTACTATGTACCAGGCATTGGCAAGACAATGGGAAAATGAGGGGCATAACTTCCTCACTCTTTAACGTGAACTTGCTTCTTCAGGCTTGTTTCCAGAGAATGAGGGTTCCAGTGGAAAAGCTTGTTGCTTGGTAACGACAGAGAGGGCACTCTGTAGGCCTGGGCCTACCTGTGAAGGCCAGCATGGGTCGCACTACAGCTACAGAGCAAAGGCAGAATGGACTCTCAATAGAGAAAAGGGGTCTGTGCAATGGGACATCAGCACTGCCATGGAAAATCAGTTTGTACCTTACCAGATAGACATGAATATTGCTTACTTCCAACAAATATTTTATTTGGAAGAAGATAGCTCTGATCCAATAAGAATGGGGAATTTTACTTGAAGGTTAAATGAGGAACTAATAAATTGAGTTTATTCATTTCTTGGAAGACACCCACGGCAAACTAGCTAGGATAAGTGAAGGTCAAACACCGGTAGGTTATGTGGTGACCGTTGACCTTCACACTTTATATACCTCTCAGAGCAGAGATGAGGGCCCTACTCCTCCTCACAGCTCCAGAAGAATCTCCCATCATGGATCTAGGCAGCCTGGATGTCCATGGGGCTTACATAGCTCTAGGGAGAGACCACATGCAAACACTCCCACAGGTTCCAATTAGCTCTGTGGGAATACAAAGAGGTCTAGGATGCTCTGGGAATATCAGGGTTTTCCCCACACAACCAATCAGAATCCCCTTAGGAAGTTCACCAAACAAAATTCTGTCCCTAAGAGACCAATGAATTGGGCAGTAAACCAAAAATGCTGCTTGAGTTATCCTCTGAAGTAACCTCAAACTTTCAAGGTGACTGGGGTCCAGCAGTCACCATACTCATCTAAACCAGAGGCCACTAAATACTAGGGAGTCTGGCTCACTGAAGATGGGCCCTTTTTTGATGTCTTCATAGCAAGAATGGCTGTCCAACATCCAGTCCTTTTAGGGACAGAAGCACAGCCAAGGCACAGTCCAGGTAGCTGGCTGCAACGTGTTCCCCAAGACTCACACAATTCCCTGAATTTATCATTTAAGCCTTAGTAAGCTTTAAATGCAATAACTGGGCATTTCTAACTCAAATATTATTTCAGTCATCATCTTCTGAACATTGCCACTCTCTCAGTGGAAAACTCAACCACTAAGAAATTTAATAGGCACAATTAATGTCTCTGATTTGTTTTCCTTCCCAACTGACAGCATTTTTTAATAGTTATTGCTGATGAGCAACTTGCCATCAATTTTCATGTCAATTTTCTTGCTTGCTAGCTATGGGATCTTGTACGAATTTCCCTGTATAGAGTAGTTATTGGATAAGTATTTGTGGAATAAGTGAACAAACGAACTGAGTGTTGTTAGAACACTACAAGGGTCCACACGGAGAAGGTGAGGAGCCTGACACGTTGCAGGCACTCATGTGAGGCACGACCTGAGTGGTGGTAACGGTGAAAAGGTGTTCAGAGTGGTCGGGACAGCGGCAGGTCGTCTGGTATTCTACTGCAGGAACAAAAGGCATGTCAGAGAGACAATATCCCCCGGTCAGGGGACAAGGTCATCCTCCAACAGATAGGAATTGAAGAACAGTTTCATACAACATCCATGGTAATAGGCAGTGGGTCCAATTTCCTGTTCCCTGTTTATAATGAGAGCTACTGGATGGAAATTCTAAGTTAATTTCTATAAAATATAAAAGTCAAAGACCCTCTTACTGGCACCCAAGCAGCTAGCTCATTTCCTCTTGCACCACATAAAAAACCAAAGGGGTTTTCCTCACACCCTCAATTTCTTGCCATGCCCAAGAGCAGCAACAGCCAGTTCACAGCAAGGAGAAAAGCAGTTTGGGGATCCGGACACACAAATTCGTCCAAGAGAGAATGCAATGTCAGTCACCAAGTTAGGGTGCTGATAAATTCTAAGTGACATCAGGTCACACGTAGCAATAGAAAAATCTGGAAATAGTATCCTTTTCATAGCTGAAAATTGCAAATCAAGAAACAGTTTTCATAATGGACCTGAGATGGACCAAAGAGTGGCCCCAGGTCAGATACTGTATCCGCCATCCAAGACAGGTGAAAGGGAGGGACACTGAATCCTTTACAATTAAGGGTTAGTGTATCCTTTAAAATTAAGCCAATCCCCAAATATAAAAAAAGATCATTCTCTTTCCATAAGAGAAGTTGAGACAGTGCCATAGCCAAAACCAGCACTAAATGTTTCAGAACTGTGGTTAGAAGTTGCAATAAGAACATCTGGATGGTGATAAATCACTATAAAATATTACATAGTATAAAATAAAATTAGATTTGGGGGACAGTTTAGTTCACTGGTATGTTTAATACTTTGAATAGCACGGTAAGTAAAATTGCTGAAGTGAAGTCTACTCTATAAAGCAGATCACTCAAAGAGAAAAATCAGACTGACATCAAAATCCCCATCACACTAATGCTGAAGTGGGTGCAATTTTTAAAAAGGGACTTCTCATGCCACTGGATTGACAAATGCTATGTTTACGATGCTTTCTGAACTCTTTGGTTAACTCATGAATTGTTCAAATTCAGGTATTTCTGTTTTATTCAATCATGCCCAATTAAGAATAGAGCCTGCCAAAATAAAACTCACTACATAAAGATCTGCAATTGTGGAAATAATTGCTCACAGTAATGATTTCTAAAGGCAATTCACTCCTAGAAATCAGGAAAAGTAAGCTAGCCTTTCCCATAAAAAAACTAAACAAAAGATGGTAAACAAATACATCTCCAGACCTAATTAGGGCTATTGAGTAAACAACTGGAATAACAGACCTCATAAATCCACTTTTAGAAAGAACAGCTAAAAGCATGAGATTGAGAAAGGACTTAGAACCATGAATAGAATGTAAAATGTACCGTGTATCTGGATGGACCCAGGAAAATGTACCTTGTGCTACAGTATTCTAGGCATGCCTGGACTGTTTTTACCTGATATCAAAGGCCCTCTCTCCAAAATAATCCATTCACATATACATTTTACATGCAGGGAGTGATCTCAACGTGGTTTTAAAATTTATGATATAAGTCAGTGGGACAGTAGCTCCCATGGCCATGTGTACAGAGAAGTGGGACAATCTTTAAAAAAAATATGTATCAGTTTCAGGTGCACGACTTAGTGTGAGACAATCGTATACTTCACACAGTGGTCCTCTCGGTACTTCCAGTACCCCAACTGGCACCGTGAGAAATGCGCCAGTCTTAAAGGAACACATCCACTCTATAAAGCAAAGCCTCTCGGTTCCGAAGGGAAACCAACAACATTCCTTCAGAAATTCATTATTTCAAGGGAAAAATTTAGGTTAAAAATTGAGAGACAATTTTGTCTTTAAAAGTACATCAGTGCATTACCAAAAAATACTACAGAATCTCTACTTCTAGAAAAATAACTGTGCCAGCTAACAATATGACTAAGTGTAATCGTATGTGCACATAGAAAGATCAAGTAGATTGTTCCTTCCGTACCCTTTTTCGACCTGTGTGTCAATGTAGACTGAATGGACACATATCAAATCCCTTAGAGATCACATTTATTTTCACCTGTTCTTAGCCAAAAGTAGAAGGCAGGGGAAACACAGGGACATAGGGTCATTTTCTAAGCAATATCATAACAGCATTCAAGAGAGACTCACACAATTTAACACGTATGAGACAGAAAGATGTTTGATAACACATGTAACCAAACCACGCTCTTCTGTTCCTCTCCTCTGCCTGTCCTCATCTCTTCCTCCTTCTGCTCGATGGGAAATAAGGGAAGTAGTAAAAGTGGGAGCCTCTTGGCCTCCAAAGAAACCTGAAAGTTATTTCAGGACTCTCAGAAGACTTCTTGACCTACTTGTATGCTGGGGGGAAAGAGGGAGAGGAGAGGAGGGAGGAAAAGTGGCAGACACCATGCAAGACTTTTAAGAAGTATGATGATAAAGCATTTGCATTTGAACCTGTATCTGTAACAGTGATCACACTCTATACCTATATAACTAAGACAAGGTTCTCAGTTTTTCTCCTTGTCTTGGCCACCTACAATTTTAAGATAAGACGATTATTCCTCTCTTCTGAGGTTGCCACTCTCTATCAACCAGGAAAACAATCCAGGCAGCAGGAGATGCTGAGAGAAGACAGGTGGACCCACAGCACACTGAACTAATACTGCAGGCCCTATGGTGCCAGGCAGCAAGCTGCAAACCAACACACACAAGACAAAGCAATCAGAGCCAGATAAATTGGGAGCACCGCAGAACTCAACATGTGCAAGGGTGAAGCTAAAACTCGCAGTGACTTCTTCCTTGGCTCAAGCAATAATTCACTTAAAAATATGGGTTGGCAGGAAATTAGTCAGATAAACAAAACCCCTGTCTGGGAAGAGTGTTCTAATTCTACTTGCTGCTTACATAGTTGGAATTAGTCTTCAAAACAACCAGATTTTATTTTTTATTAAAAACAAAAACAGCAGAGGCAGCCACCAGGCCCTTTGGCATATTGCTCCACAGTTAGAACACAGAACTAGGAGGCCCATTTGGTCACCCCAATTATATCCTTATGTCCTAGAAGAAGATCTTCTTGTGATTTTTCTTTTCTTCAAGTGATATTCGTCGCCTATTTATTCTGGTCTCTCTGCACTGACACTAATCTGCCTTGAAATTGGCTGATTCCGCTCAAGCCATGTTTACAGGGAAGCGAGTTTCATCAGGCTGTTCTTGTTCATAGACCAGTTTACGCTCTATAGCAGAGAGATTATTAAAAACTATATATTACGTGCATACACTTTAAAATGACTCAACTTGGGGAAGATAACTGTATCATATCTGCATTTCATTGCCTGGGCTGTAGAAAGGAGCCAGGTAGCATTACAATCTTGAATGGATATTGTTTCCTAAATGTATGATCCTCCATAAGAAACATTTAGCAACTGTTAGTACCCAGGAGACAAAGGCTAAGAGGGAAAAAAAAAATGTGTGTAATAGAACGGAGAGAGGGATGGGAAGAGAGGGAAAAAGACTCATTCAAATTACCAAGCTGAGCATTAACCACAAGGAGAGAAAAACAAATGTTCTATGTTTTGCAGAAACATAAATTACGTCTAGTAATTTAGCTAATTCCTCTTACTGAACAGGTGCTCTGGCTGCAATGCATCATGAAAAACATGCACACCACTCTGGCTTCTATGAAAGTTACCAAGGGTCCTCAACTTACTCTAAAAAAGATTTCCCACATTCCCTGGCACTGGCATTATTGAGTTTTTCCCAAGCCCCTGCCAGCTATGTAGCAGCGTGAGAGTGAAACCTACCCTAGAGATAGCCTACAGATGAGGCGTTTTGAGAAATTATGCAGGTGGTCACAGTTTCAGGCGTATTAAACTGACTGAATTATGCTTGAAAAGGAGGAGCAGGACAAATGCATTAAGTCCACAGATAGCCACAAAGGCTAAACATAAACAAGAGATTTAATGTTCTCATAGACTAAGCCCAAAACTGCTTAAAGAACCAGAGTCAGTCATTTAATTCCCAGACCTTCTTCTATTCAGATTGTAAAAGCAAAGTGACTCAATAACATTAAACAAGTTGAGGGTGGGGTGGGTTGTGGGTGGGTAATCAAAGGCCCTGCTAGTATCCACGTGAGCTAAGTAGCCTCCAAAAGGAGGGAACTAATTATAAACAGACAGGCTGGCACACATGCATCAGTAAAAAGAAAAAACACTACTCTTTTCCATAGTAAATATTTAAGAACTGTGGAATGACATTGAACTACATGGAGTTTCTTCTGCAAGGAGGTACAAAGCTGGAAAGTGGCGCATCTCCCAAATGGGACTTGAACAGGGCAATGTGCCTGTATCTTTGTTATTTATCACCATCATTAACCAAAAAAAGTCTAGAAGAGGTCGTCCTTTAACGCTCGCTATTTATGTTCTACCTTGGTTATTGATGTTGATCCCAAAACAGGAGAGGGGTTTCGTCTGTGAAAGCAATGTCTTAGGTGCTAAGGCAACTGTTTGCCTGAGCTTTTCCCCTTGCTAAGTAAACCCAAATGACTTAGGTTGTGCTCTCCCTGCTTATAGTTCCTAATTCCTAAATGAGTCCCTCTATAAACCCTGCCAGGAAAAGAATTCCCTCTGTGCGCCTGTCTTCCCCTGAAAATGAAATGCTATGCTCCCTTGTCTTATGTAAATACATGAAGACTCAGTATTTACCTAGGACCAGGAAACAGCCGTTCACTCACCATACCCTGGCCCTGCTCAAGGGCGGGCACTGGGGTCCATGCCTCAGCGCGGGTCTGCTCCAACAGGAGGCAGACCCAGACGACGCAGCCCAGAACCCCCCTAAGGACTGTTAACTTTGGCTCTCGTCAGAGATGGTGATCTTGGACAGACAAGTCTGGCGTGTCTACCTTGGCTTCCTCACCTGTACAAGAATGCCTTCTTCCAAAGCAGTTTAGAGCATAAATGTAAATGACTAAGAAAGGCTGTCAAGACCTTTATAAAAATGCTAAAAGAAACAGACACAACTCACCTCCTCTCTTGCGGTGGTAGTCCTTCCTCTATCCTAAGATTTAACCTCCAAAACCACAACCTTAGGAAGAATGACATTCTTGAAATGCTTCCCACTAAGTTCCATCCCGAGGGAGGATAATTTATGGTTCTGTGTCAAATGTCGGTGATCTGGGATCTCTCTAGTGACCAGCATGATTGTATCTTAAAAGCAAATGGTGTGCACGTGTAGGCAGGACTCATGTGGTTCCAGTGCCATTGGCCGGAGCAGGGTGGCTGTAGCCACTGCTGCTTTCAGAAATGGTTTTGAGAAATAATGCGATCAAAACTCATTGAGATAGTCATTCAGATAGTTTATGTGCCCATATTTACGAGCATTTTCCATACCAATAATCACAGACGCTTGTAACCAGTTTGGTTCTTAACGCAAAAAATGTTAACAGTTGTGTGGGTGGGTCAAGAGGGGAGTGTATGTGTGAAGTGCATCTATCACTGTGCACATTTTATTACCATCTGTTGTTTCAATGATTTTTAATTACTTAACATGCAATTCTCAGTGCTGAGAATGCATTTAAAAGTGAGCTAACCCTACTCAAGTAGTTTCCGTGTGTTGAGGGCAGGTGGAGAGCAGGGAACAGTTACCAAAATCAGGTCACAAAAAAGTCCTCAGCCTCATACCTGCTTCACTTGGCTGGCACAGATTTTTTTTTTTTTAAACTTGAGCTTAAAAGTCAATGTAAAATTGACCAAAAAAAAAAATTGACCTAGATTACTAGCTTTTCATAAAAATATGGTAACATCTGGCAACACTGTTCTGATTAATATTCATGCCCAGCCTTAGAGCTGAGCAGCAGCCAACCCTGGAGGTGGGGCCTGTGCTCTCCCTATGAACACAGTCCCATTTCTTTGTAAATATAGCGCCCTGTCCCCCTCACTTATCAGTGGTATTCACTTGGCCCTTAATTGGCATTTGAGGTGGAGACACCTGATGGACATCAAGGAGTTTCACAGCATGGCTGATGCTTAGTAACAATCTTTTCAATAAATGAGCCAATGAGGAACCAAACTTTAAAAACATCTGACAAGACAAGCCCCAAATATCTTTCAGTCTGTTTCTGAAAGCAGTTACTTTTTCTACCATCAATTTTATAGATGTATTAAGGTATATTTTCAAATGGATGCACAACCTTTAAGAAGTAGTTGGTATTGAGGAAGTTTCAAGTACACCAAGGTTCATTCTCCACTACATCACAGTACACACCTGGTACACAAGTTTGACTGTGAAGCCTGTTGATGGGTGCAAACACAGCCGCCATTCTTGGGCAAAGCTAAGCCAAATACCACATCATTGTTTGCAATACGAGAGGCTTCACATACTCTATGAATTCTCCTTTTCATCTGAAAAATTGACTGTACCCAAACCTACTGCTTTAAAAATTACTGGAAACTGGTTTTGAGTAGAAGAAATGAGGCAGACCAATGACATGAGTTCTTTTAGATGGCTTCAAACTTACTCCATAGAGGTTAGGAGAGCACCAACCCCAGTCCGAACACTTCTACCAAAAGCTACAGAGACAGGCTCGTACAGGACCCCTTTGGAACAGGAAGGCCCCTTAGATGGGATAGGGCCTTTCCACAGAAACGCGTCTGCATCTGTAAGCAGGACTCACTGGGAAGCTGCACGTCGTTAAGGAAGTGAAGTGAGATCTGTCACTAGGACTACATCATCACACTCCCTAATTTTTTCACAACAAAATGACAAACCAGGGAGCCCGCTGCCATATTTTTTTTTTCCTGTAAATGAGCCAGAGTGGAGACAGGAAAAAAAAACCAAGCTCCTTTTGCCTCATTTTTCTGGGTAGCCCAAAGAAACCATCACTGAAGCAAAATCTGTCAAATTTAATGTTTCAAAAAAACAGCAGTGAAAAACATGAAAGAGGATGTGAGAAACTAACCTGCAGACGTTGTGGCACATGACCTCTGCTCCCGCTCCTATTAGCAGTGCCCGGGTAAGTCCTGCTGTCCAAGCATGTACATTAGCACCTGTTTGGAAATGGCTCTGAGAGCAGCTGGGAAAAAAACACTCATGAGATACAGCTACTTGGCCATTCTGGGTATTCCTTGCTGTCCATCATCCATCCAAGACTGCCACGACCAGGCCTGACTGCTTCCAGGAGGCAGCTCCCTCCCACCAGAGAGCTGGACCTTGGGGGTTGAGCCATTTGTGGCTGGGCACCAGAAGAACAAATCTGTTCTCTCTGGAAGATGAAGAGATTTCCAGACAATCTGCTTGATTCCCCTCATGCGGTTGATAATGCCAAGGCTGTAATGGGGAAACTGCACGGCTCTTGACTTGAAATCCAACCTCCTCCGAGATTCCTAGGGCCTGCCCAGTTTTGTCAGGGGTTTCCAAACCCCTACAGCTGAGGTGCTCGATCCTGGCTGCACATTAGAACCACCTGGGGAGCTCTCAAACCCACCAACACTCGGGCCTCACCTGACTCAAATTAAATGAGACTCTCTTCTTCCCCACCCCCCCACCCCAGGTGATTCTAAATGTGCAGACAGTGTTGTTGAGAACCACAGATCTAGGAGGATTAAAGTTAAAAAAGGAAACAGAACCAGAAGGGAAATGCTAACTCCAAAGAAAAATGCAGAGTAAACGGCAAGAGGTTGCTACGAAAGAGCCCCCTCCCCACACAGTGAGCACAAACTTACCCTCCGCCTCCAGGACCGCCCAGACCTGTCCATTCCTCTCCTGATCCAGCTATCACCCTCTTTCCACCGGAAAATCCTTTACCTATTCATAATCCAATTGTTTTAAGCTACTGACCTAAACTTACATTCAGCCTCCTGGAGAATCCTTGTTTCTTATAAAATGGTTATTTTCTTAGTTAAAGAGGTAAGACAAAATAAGATATGTACTGTCCTCTCATTTCTTCTCATTACTGGCTCTTTGAACAATTAAACCTGATTGGAAAAAAGAAAGGCATCTTGCCTCAAATACTACCATAACCTTGGGTATGCTGGCCTCATTGATACAACCTGCTCCATGTATACTGAAAATGCCAACAGCCGTAAGAGTACTGAGAACAGTACTCATCAAAGACCAGTTCAGGAGGTAAAACGGATTGTTAAAGATTATGTACGCTCACACTTATTCGTAGTTGCCTTCTAAATAATGTTGTAATTGGATACGTCACCAAAGCTACCCCAGGCTAATAGAGGGGCAAAAAGAAGAGCTATCTGGTGGTGGTACGGAGAGGCTCAGGGCCCAGAAAAGGGAAGCAGGAAGGTAGGCAGGGTGGAGGGGCCAGGAGGAGAGAGGAAAAAATGAGCACTGTCCCTGCAGGGTGTGACAGCAAGAGCTTTCGGTAACGCGCCAGCGGCTGTAATCACCACCATCCACAGGCCAAACCCTTACACATAGCTCAGAGATTCAACTTTTTTCAACAGTTAATTTCTTAAGGCAAAACCCAAGTTAATAAAATGTTCCAGTAATCCCCTATCATCAAATTTTACTCAATTTGTGGTATGGAACTCCATTTATTCCTATTTTTAGCTACGAAGTCAGGCCTGCTTCCTTCCAACCATTTGCTCATCCTCCCCCTGCGCATGGTGTCCCACAGATTTGCCCCGTCACAGGCCCCGGCAAATGGGGGCCCCTGAGCTCCGCTTGAACTTAGGAGAACATGAAAGAATGGAACACAAGTCAGTGTTTCCAATTACAGGTGACATTTAGGCCTTTCCATGGCTCCTTCTCGTGACCTGGATACTCGAGGAGACTTCTGGCCAAGACAGCAGCTGAGTGGGTATGCCATTTCTTTTATTACCATATCTCATATCGCATAGTTTGATTCCGTGTCGTTTGTGGTGTGTGGCTGGATGACAAGAAGAAACAAAATGGAATCAAAGAAAACAGGGAAGGAAAAGGAAGTGGAGTCACTGGTACCCCTCTGTGGTAGCCAAAAAGTACATTATAAAACCAAGATTGAACCGTTGGTTAAAAAAAATTCTTTTTTTGACTCCGATTACACAGCTGGGCTGGCTTGTGAATATGGTAATAAGTATAACCTTTGGAATGGAAGGCAGGATGAGCAGATGGAACCTAATTAATAGTGAAAAATTACTAATCTGTCTTCCTAAGAGGAAGAAAAGTCAGTCACACTTTACAAAGAAATTTCCCTGTACAATTTAATAAACACAGGACTCCCTCTACCACTGGGAGCTCATTATGAAATGGATATGTCTAATGTAAGCCTGTACCAAATCCCAATAATTAAAATCACCTCACCCTATCCTAAAAAGCTTAAATATACCATTAACATGAAACCCAATTGTTATATATCGCCATGTTCCCTTTTAAATCCATTATTCAATAAATATCCTGTACAGAAAAAGAAGCAGTAACTCATTTTTAGGAAGCTGAGGAAGGGAAAGATAAAATTAATTTACTATAAACTAAACTTTATTATTTCTCAGAAATTATAACGCTTTTTTACAGCAGAGTTCACATCATGGTAGCCTCCCCACTATGCTCCCAGGAACACCGATTCCCCTCAGTGCCCACACTGCAGCATAGCAATGGGATTAAAAGCCCGAATACGATGCTGAAGGACATAAGCCAGCCACAGAAAGACAAATTCCATATGATTTCACTTATATGTGGAATCTTACAAACAAAATAACAAACAAAATAGAAACAGACTCATAGATGAAAAGAACAGACCGACAGCTGTCAGAGGGGAAGGGAGTAGGGAGGTTGGGTGAAAAAGATGAAGGGATTAAGCAAAAGCAAAAGAACAACCGCAACAAAACCTGAAACCTCACAGATAGACAACAGTGCGGTGACTACCAGAGGGAAAGGAGGTGGGGGAGGCAGAAGAGGGTCAAGGGGGATAAATGGTGATGGCAGGAGACTTGACTTGAGGTGGTGAACACAATACAATATACAGATGAGGTATTACAGAATTGTACACCTGAAACCCATATAATCTTATTTACCAATGCCACCCCAGTAAGTCAGCTCTTATAAGTCTTCTATAAAAAAAGATAAAAATACATACATACATACATTCACACAAGTTAAAAAGAAAAAAACAGCGCACAGGATCCAAATCAAAGACTGAGAGGTCATCATCAGCTTTGCGACTACTACCTGTGCGCCCCGGGTTTTAATTAAGCCTTCCAATCCTCCTCCATTGTCTAATCTCTCAAGTGGGGCTAAAATGCTACTGCAAAGTGTTTGGCACCTACATATTTAATAAATGATACCTACTGCACGAAAATGATATATACAGCTCAACAAGGAAAACGGAGTAAAGGGTCACCTATATCGCTAAGTGATGAGCGAAAGGGCTTCTACTCCTAGCAGGCGATGATGAAAAGACTCCGAATATTTCCTTTTAAGTTGCCTAAACAAATACTCCCTGACTTCTACTACTGCTCATCAAAACAAGGTTGGGAAAGAAAATTCAAGACTAAGAAGTAAAGCTCTAATTTGACTTAGGACAAAAGTTGCAAGAAAATGTAGAAGTTCCAAGTGATAACGCATCTTTTTTATTGATTATCAGTAATAATTCTGATGATTTCAAAGACAGACCGAATTTATCTTTGGCCTCAAGATGTTTGAAAAGTTACTCAACATGTAAAATTGAAATTTTTCTATTTCCTGGAAAGAGGAGACATATGGAATTAGCAGGTTTGGACCAACTTCCGCCATCCGCCCCATCCAAAGCAGACAAACCAGAAATACTGATGACTCTATTTTTGTCTCCGCCACCATTTTACATTCTGAGAAAATCATCAAAAAGTAAGCCCTAAAGTGAAATCTCACTGGCATTCCACTAGTTTGACAAAAAAAAAAAAAAACCCAAAAACCCAAGAATCAATCAAAAACTGGATCAGGTAGGTCAGGACCACAGAACTCCAAGCACTCAACATCTAGTTCTGGCACTCGGTACGCTGTGTGGCCTTGAGTAAGTCACATAACTTCTCCGAGCTTATTTCCTCACCTACAAATTGGGGTTAATAATACTTTTCTCAGGACTGGTGCAATGACCAAGTGAGATAATACAACTGAACAGCTAAGCACATAAAAATGATTTCAGAAAATAGCTTATTATTTTAAAATATGATTTAAAATATTTCTAAAAACACCCACCAAAAAGGAATTCAGTAAGAGGAATGAGAGCTACTATTTTAATCCTTGTAAACCTAAAATGTCCCACCAAATAACGCTATCCTGTATACATGCACAGCATAAGGCATACGTGAGGAGGCAAAGAGAGATAACATACATAGCCTCGCTGTGGTCAAATTTGGTTTCCATCAGAAACCCTCACAAATTCCAAGTAACCTTCTACTCAGCCAGCATTACTTGGAAATGGATTCCTCTTCCACAAAATTATTTCCTTCCACTGGCACTGACCCATCACCACAAACATCATCTAGTTTTTTGTGTTTTTTTAGAGCGCTGAATTAGTAGCTAGATGCAAGAGCTGAAGAACATCTTGAAACATGGCCATATTGTATATAGCTTGGAAAAATATTACTTTTCACAAACAAAAAAACTTGGCTAGAGGAAAGGAAAAGAGGAGATTAAAACAAAATATCTCCAAGTAAAAAGTGTAGAAAAGGAATTGAAACAAAAACACTGAGAATTAAGTGTGCATTGTTGCTGCTTCCAAGAGATGCATTTTGAATATAACAAGATGAATTTCAACAGACCATGAACCAGAGATTTTCAACATGATAAAGGGGAAACGATATATATTCAATTTTTACAAGCACTGAGTGAGCAGAAAACTGAAAATTCTTCAGCTGCTGATAATGTGCTGATAGAAGTGCATCCCCCAACAGAATTCCTAATGAGCTGCCAGAAAAATGGAGGAGTATTAAATAAACTAGAGAGAACAAATGATACATAAAGCACGCTAACAATAGGTTAAGTTATATACGCACACTAGCATAGATATCTAATAACTTTTATGGCCATTTTCCTACTTTTGAATGAGGAAGTCATTAAAAATCATTTGAATAATTTATTCAACCATTTACAATAACCTTTACAAGCCCTCAAAGACAACAGAAACTCATAAAGTAATATATGTAGGAGATAATGTAGAACATCTACTACTTCTACTAGCTAATGAGTGCCTACCGCGACTCAGACACCATGCTAGGCACATCCCTCACAACCCTTCACATCCCTCACAACCCACCTCTCAATGACACGAAGATACTAACCACATATTACAGAGGAGGAGGGAGAGGAGTTATTTTCCTCACCTGAAGTCCTGCCCTGGGGTCCGCATTATTTTTAGCATCTTACTCATAATGACTAGCTCAGGCACCAATCTGTATGAAACAGTCAATACTCCAAAGGACAGATGATAAGCAATAAACTGAATTTATCTATAATTGGAGGAAATTAAATTCTGGGAAAAGACTAGTTGTGCTTAAATATAGAAAGAGCAAGGTTCATAATGGATGACAGATTGTGCAAAACCAGATGTGATAGGAAATACAAGCGAAAAAAAGGCCTGCAGAACAAAACAGAATTATTCCCTTAAAAGTTTACAATCCCCCATTTCTCTTCCCATTCCCCTTTCCTTTCCTTTCAAAAAAGCTATGTATTATAAATAAACCCACAAAGCAACTTCTGAACCCATAAATACAAAGAGATCAACATATAAAAGGTCTATAAAAGTCAGAATTCCGAATCAGAATTATGGAGCCTGCCTGACCAGTGCACCATGGCACTAATTTGTTGCTCATCCAGTTACATTTATCTGCTCTACTCTTAAAGTACAATATAACATGTTTCATTCTTTTTCTGTAAAGTAGCCAATAATCTGATTAAAATTTTAATATTTCATTGTATGGCAAAATACCAGAAAGCTCAACTCTTTAGCTAAATCTGAATGTAGAATACTTCTTCTTAATTATACTCACTGTCTTTGAGCTCAACTCACTGAGTTAAAGATGCCCCAAGGAGCCAGAATGGAGATTCAAATGAAATACAAGAAGTCTGGATTGGGGGCATCCTGCAGTTCAAGACATTGCTTCCTTGGTCAGGAAGTACTGTGGAAATATTAAGGCAGATAAAGAAGCATGCTTATTACTCAGTTTTACAGTGGCTTACAAGGCCTACAAGCAAATGGGCAAGGAAACAGGATAAAGATCAGTAGGCATATATTTGAAATGATGTGTGTACAAGGTATTCATTACAGCATTATCTGCACAGCAAAATACTGCACACAACCCAAGGGGCCATCACTAGGGACCCCCTAAACAAACTATGCCACTTCCACACAATAAAATGGTATGAAGTTGTAAAGAATAATGAGGAAGCTCTCTATGCACTGATATGGAAAGATCTCCCATTTAAAAAGGAAGGTACAGAAGAGAGTATAAAATGCTCTGAGTATAAAATGCTTTGAGTAGGAAAATAAGGTCTATAAAAATATGTATTAGTATGTGCTTGTATTTGCACAAAAAATTAAATACTCCAAAAACTAATAAAAGAGGTTCCCTGTAGGGGTAGCAGAAAATAGAGAGGCAAAGATGGGGTAAAAAACAAGACTTCTTTGTATATTGTTTAATATATCTATTTTTAACCTCTTGAATATATCAACTATAAAAATATAAAGAAGTTCTGTAGATAATTAAAAGTTGATAGAAAATTTTTGATAGCATGTATTCATCATAAGTATCACTGTAGCCTGGAAGGACTTACCAAGTATTTTATAAAAAGTAGCTACCTATAGAGCAGGTAACAAAACTCTGGAGAGACCATGAGGAAAGAAGAGTTAACTGCCCACATAGGTTTCTAGGACATCTCATTGTAGTGACTGCTTAAAAGACTCCAGTGAGGGCTCTCATTTTCAGAAACACGTTTCCCAGGGTGTGCCTTGCAGACACTCGATGGCAGTTACCTCTGGGAACATGCTGGGGAAAGCCCAAAAGTATCATATAGTCCCAAGCAGCAGCTTCCTTTCAGAACTCTCCCCACTCTCTAGAAAACCTTCGAGACCCAGGAAAAAAAAATATGAAGTAGGCAGACTCAAGAAGTGATCATTAGAACAAAACCCAGAATGACAGAAGAACTTGGATGCTGAAGTTGCTTATGATGTCAGCCGGATGCCAAGTAGGAGTGATCAGTGTCAGAGTTAGTCACAGGCTACACCCCAGAGGAAGGGAATTGGTGCCAAAGGTTTGAAGGTGACAAAGGAAATAATGCCAAGTTCACAAGAAGTGAGTTGCAATAAGATTTCACAGGGCTATGTAAATAGAACCGTGGCACAGAGCTGAAATGTGGGCAACTGTAATGGCATGCATTTAAGGAAAATGAAAACAAGTTACACTTGGAGGATGATCAGTGGGCTACGAGGTGTCAGTTACAACCCAAGAAGAGGAACTGCTGGCCACTGAGTATTCTCTGAAATTTACAGCCTAGTGTACTGCCGTGAGCAAAGGACCAACAACAAACTGCAGGCTATCAGTTTACTGAAATGTTTCCCTCTTAACGTACAGTCTGAAGTGGGTTTCTACCTGGCATTTCATCTTAAATCTGGACCCTACCTCCTGAAGAGCTGAAGACAGTCCAGAGGAGAGAAACTATTGGGCAGGCCAAAAAGTTCGTTTAGTTTTTTCTGTACGATGGCTCTAGTAGCACTTGGTTGTCTTTAACTTCATTTGAAACAATTTTGTTAGATTGTATGGTGACAGTTTGTCAAAATTGGTGGATTTTTGTGTAGCTATTTTAATACTGAAGATAAAAGAATACATGCTACATTTTCGGATTATGCTTTATTATCTCAAGAAAGGTAAAAATGCAACTGAAATGCAAAAAAAGGTTTGTGCCGTGTATGGAAAAGGTGCTGTGACTGATCGAACATGTCAAACAGGGTTTGTGAAGTTTCTTGGTACCATTCACATTTTCACCAAATAATTCTTTGCTATGGAGCTGTCTTATTTATTGGAAGATGTTTAGCAGCACCCCTGGCTTTATCCACTAGAAGCCGATAGCAGGAGCTAGCCGACATACTCAAAATATCCAAGTCAATAAAGTTATTGGTAAAAATGAAAACTGTGTTTTTTGATTTTATGGAAAAAGTAAACAGACGTTTTGCCCAACCCAATAAAAGTGGCTTCTAAACAGGTTTCGATTGTTTCATGGGAAATATATTCATAACACAGTACTACTAGAAACAAAGACCATTTGAAGTGCATCTCAACGGAAGGAATCCTCGACTGCCTCCCACCTTTTGCCCTGCTGGCCACAAGAAACTCACAGTGCAGTGCCACTTCCGTCTCAGTTCTGAGGGCCACTGGCAGGACTGACGGGGGAAGCTCACAGGAAGGCAATGTGAGCCACAACGTGCAGCCACAGAGCAGCACGAGGTGACTCACCTTCAGTCTTTGTGCACCATTCCTGGGGGCTGCACCGTCTTCTTGGGGCTGGAGAAATAAACACTATTCTGAAAACTCAACCCACATGAGTCAAGTATAAAAAAGTAAGCAAGGTTAGAAAAGCTATACAATTTAATCTCAAGACTATGAAATACTACAAAAAACTTCTCAGTTGATTAGGTAGAGGAGGCAACAATCATCTTTGGAAAGAGTCCCTAACACTTAAATTCAGAAAGGCACCTGGCATTAAAAACGCTGCCTCAGGGTGAGTGCTCAAAGTGAGCACTTACTAGTTGCTATCCGCTGTACCAAGTGCTCTAAGTCCTTGAGCTCACATTTTCTTCTTTTACTTTTGATTAACAAACACCTTTACAGAAACGAGGAGGAAAACAACAGATAATTTGTGGAGGTGACCCTAGAGCCCTGAGAATGTGACTGCATGATGATGACTCGTTGAGATAACAAACTATACATGCCAAAACACTCATTAAGCACATTAGATATTTTCTCAAAAACCTATGCTTTTTGGATAGAGTAATTCATAGCTTTCCAGGAACTAATTATTATTCTCTTCCTAGCCTTAACGCATGGTATTTAAATTTTCCTTAATT
The DNA here is from genome assembly GCA_007922815.1 of Macrotus californicus. NCBI lineage: Eukaryota > Metazoa > Chordata > Mammalia > Chiroptera > Phyllostomidae > Macrotus > Macrotus californicus. The sequence continues at coordinate 32,317 of VMDR010002725.1, forward strand.
TACTGAATACTTACAATGAGCATTACTATGAATTTAACACTCCAGTTAATCTTGGGAAAGAGATGAGCGCTCACAAGAAGCAAAAATGAAGTGAGAATCTGTGATCACTCAGGGAATGTGCACATTATTAATGGAATTCAAAGCAAAGTCATGTCAATATGAGTAACCCTTTCAACAATGCCTGTTTAATTCAGGAGTTAACTTTGAAAAATCAACAGGCACTTCTCTTAACTACCTACAACCCAGCCTTTTATAGAATATTGGTAATTCCAAATACTGTAGAGCGGCAGAGGGCAGGGTCTGGGGCTGCGTTACTTCTAAACGAGCCTGATAATGTGTGTGGATGTACAGTCCCAACAAATAACCATTCTGAGAACGGAAAAAAGGCAAAGAGAATATGGGACAAAGACAGAAATCAGAGCCTGTTAAATGACTTTAGAAGGGAAAGTAGAATTGCTTCTCATTTTGGAGTCAAAATTTAATCAGGAAACCCAGAATGTCAGGAACAATTCAAAGGAACATTTGAGCTAAATGAACACGGTGATTACAAAGCCCACACACTTGAACAAGAGAGTGGTCAACCCTGCTCCTCCTCCCCACCAAACATCTCCTAGGCGGGGGACAGGACTAATATCTGACTTAATTACCAGATAATTGTGATCTGGAGGCAGCCAGAAGTCCTCAAACTGGTCCAAGGTTATAAACAGAGAAAGAAAAGAAAAAAGCAATTTAGGATTCTGGAAGTTGGAGCAGGCTCCTGGTGATTAAAAGGGGCAGAAGAGAATAGAAATAATCAAAAGGGAGCAAAAAGGAAGAAAAAAAATACTAATTAGAAGAGCACAGTGACCAGAGGCTGTGAGCTTTGGTATAAAAGCCCTAGACATTGGCAGGAGGCAGGAGAACCAGCCATCTGGGAAAAATCATAAGAAAGTCAGGCTAAACCTATAGACCTCAAAGGCTCCGGAGAGCATTCCAGTATTACCAAAGAGTTCAATAACTGGTGTTCTTAATGAGGGTCCTGGTTCATTGAGAAAACTCAACATACTTTACCAGACCATGTCTGGTAATGATGGTGACATGTTAGAACCATTTGCAAGGAAAACAGTTATAACTATTTCATTGTTTAAAGGATTAAGCAGATTTAGGCAGAATTCCTTCCTGAACTCTCTAGATGAATTAGTTACTATAAGGAATGTTGTAGATTTAGATGTATCAAAGTGTCACTATTCCTTTTAGTGGAATTCCACCCACCCCTCTTAATTCCATTCTTAGTTAGAAGAAAAAGAATACACAGAATTGATTATGCATCTCCAAGAAAATATCAGAGCAATTTTTACTCCTTACTTTCACATAAATTTACAGGCTTTTTGAAGTAATGGGATAAACCACAGCCTCAGTTACATGAGGACTTACACTTAAGAGAGATGAAGAGGCCGCACCTCAGGAGAACAGTGCTCTCGCTCAGAACGATACACACAAACCGGAGGTAGGGTTCCATTTCAGCCGCTTCCACAAAATGAAAGTTAGTCATTGCAATGGCTGCTGGGACTCACCTACTAACTTGGCCCCCAAGAATATCAAAATTAGTAAATCACCAAATTTGTCCCCAAAGTTTTACACATGCTTGGTAAACTGCATTTGTTAAGAGCAGAGGAATGTTAAATGCAGAAGCACAAGACAGACACCACTGGGGTCCACCCTGCCACTCTCCAACCATGAGAAGTTGTGATATGTTAGCCAGGGAAAACTGGTAGGCATGACATTTTTCTGACCGAGAGCAAGCCAAAAGAAGAGCAGATATTTACTTTACATGTAGAGTTTTCCAGAGCTGTAGCACGGCTCCTGTTCATAGGACAAAATAAGTTAATCTGCTTTGAAAGGGACAATGACCTTTTTAAAGCAAGCCGTGATAGGTTTATTCCTTACTCTACAAAAAAAGATCTAGTTCTTCAGTGGAGTCACCAAGACAAGGTGAGTTTGTAGGATTAATTCAGGTATTCCTTTTTCAAGGTGAAGTACAAAACATTTTTCACATCTTAGAGGACATGAGCGTAGTATTCTATACGTATGCAATAAAATTCAGATAATCAATAAATCTTGAACCAGACATTATTCGAGAGCTAAATACCATAAGAGAATGGCTGTTGTCTCTCTCTAACACCAAATCTGATTTTCTTTTTAAATCCCAACTTCATTTGTTAAAAGTCACAGGAAGAGGGCATTGGCAGCACAGACTCCATGTCTTCATTCTCAGCAGCAGTAAGAAATAAACACGTGCTGGAAGGGAGGAAAAGAACACTCGTTTCTGGTTTCAGTGTAGGAAATAACTTCATTCAGTATTCTGCCTGCCCTAGAAGCATCTGTCTTTAGCCTCACTGTATTCTTTTAAAAATAAGTATCAAAAACATGCCAGATGGGGGAAAGGAGACATGAATAAAAGACACAAAGAGATAATCTAGAACTTAAAAAACAATAAATAGTGCAAGTTGCAACCCATTTCCTATGGAGACACGTTGGAACACCAACCTACATAAGTCTATAGTCCTCGCTTCAAGCTTACTAAAACAGAGGAAGAATGTAACAGGAAGGATTTGGGCATGCATGTGAATTTTTTAAGCACCCGAGATGATTCTGTTATCCCTCCCTTCCCCCGCCCCAGGTCAAAACCACTTATCCATTCAGATCACAGGTCCATCCACTCAGTGACTCACAGTTTCATTTATTTTGTCAACTAATTTCATGGAGTGCTTAATTGGGGGATATTTTGATAGGTCCACTGGCACCAAATGAGTTCACTCTTGGTCCTAAGTCTCTACCAATAGATAAATGGTTTTCTCCTTCCTATTCACAGGCACCTGCAAACTGGCAGCCTAATGATGACAGTGACCTGAACCAGTAGGACTAGCTGATTCTTCGTAACGGTTTGCTCTCACTCAAATCAGGCGGCAGAAGGGACAGGGGCTCCACTGGGAGGAGAGCCATGTGGGACAAATTAGGTGCCACTGTAAGATTTAAAAGCTGGGGGGGAAACACAGCTAACTAGAGGCAGCTGTTAGGATGTGGTTTCTATGTTTATATTCCTCTCCTTCCCCACTAAAGCCTCTTAGGGGTATTAGGAAGAAAAGCATGTGTACAACCCAACGGAAAGCATCGGCTCTCCTCGCTGTACGTGAGGCCGGAGACCATAACTCAGCACGTTAGAGACTAAAGTTACCTGCCAGGAGGGTGAGGTAAACTGCTGTAAACCTTCATGTGATAATGTTTTAAAATCCTCTCTATCTAAATACGGTAGTGCTGCAGAAAACTGCCCTGTTAGCAGACAGCCGTTGTGACAACTAAGAGAAACCCTCTAGGAGCAATAAACCTGAGCTAACTGCAGTTAATTTGAGGCTGACCTACCAGTCTGCAAACGGCACATCCTGTTGCTGTTGTGACCTTTGCACCGCTCCCCCCACCCCCAATTCCACCTTCAAGTTCTTCGCCTAAGATTTCAGCATGGCTCACTGCCAGCACCTTTCTCCTTTTTTGGGTGCAAAAATGGTTCTGTTGATCCATACATATTTCACAAGGCTTTGACTTTCGGCTTTAACTGATAATTAATGTCACATACCACTTAAAATAACACAGAGAATGTATTGTTCTCACAAGACCCTCCCTTCCCCTGCCTGCCCTGAACTCTCTTCCCTTCAATATTGTCCTCAATAACGGGCTTTCTTCCCTCCTTGTAAAGCCAATATGGGGGACTGAGAGGAAGCAGGGGGAAGGGAAGTATTTCCATTTCTCTTGGCACTGAATAAAATGGTTTTCTATGGGATGGAGTATCACTCCTGTTTTAATAAAACTCCTGTTTCCTATATAATATTACTCAGGTCACCTCAAGGTGAGAAGGTGACCCAAAACAGAGCCCAGAGCAGGAGACGACACAGGCGAATAGTAAACAGGAGCCCGCGTGCTGCGAGCCAGGGCGGCAGGGCGAGCAGGCCCTCCGCCCCAGGCTCCGACTCCTCAAATGCAGCGAGTCTCACCCTCTTGTGTGCTCAGAAAAGTAGCTGGTGCACACACCTAACGCAGTGAGGCCACGTTTTACTCAACTTAAAAAATATTCCACTGACTTTCCCAAACCCTGGTATTGCGACCTGTAACATCATAAACATCCATTGAAGTTGACCTTTTCTGGCTCCTATCATTTACTTTAATGCAGAATAAAGAACAGGCTAGAATAGCATTGGTTTTAACTCTTAAAATAGCTTTTCTCTTCCCACTGGGTGAAAGAGTACATTAATCCACCTGATTCACAACGGGAAACGTTTATCCCTTCCTCCCGCCCTCCCTCTCATCCATCCGTCTACGCATCCACCTGATCACAGACACACACGTAGGTACAAAATACACACTCACTCCCATGGCTGGTAATGTGAGGTGGCAGCATTTTCACCTGAACCACACACTAGCTGTATGACTTTGGCAAGTTGTAGAACATCTTCAAAACCTCAGTTTCCTCTTCCACTGAATCAAGGTGGTAATTCCTGCCTCCCAGGGCTACCACATAATATCACAGCGTAGCAACAATAGGCACCCATAAATATTAGTTCTCACCTCTTCCCCTCACCCCAGGCACAACGCAATTCAATGTCCTTGAAATATAAACTTTACAGATCAGTGGACTAGGAAAGGTTTCTTCCAGAGTCTGCTGATTCTGGAAAAAGTTCTACATTTTTCTTTGTATTGTCAGTTTCTTATTTAAGTACTTCTTACCTCTTTTTTCATAAATTTGTATTCTCATATCTTCAGTGGATTAATGTTTTCTTTGTTTCCCTATCTAATCTTTCCTATAGGCTAAGAAAAAAAAAGAGATGTAATCTAACTATACTAATAATAGATAGCAATTTGAAAGAAAACCATATATAGTCATCCTGTCAATAGCCTTGAAATTTAAAGCTGTTTAAAATGTTAAAAATGTCCCTCTGCAGTGAGAGCCAATATTAAGTTGATGTCCTAAAAGAATTGTCCACAAGTTCAAATGCAAACATTCATGAACCAGACTACTGTGACAAATAACAGAGTTCAACACCTGAGCATGGAAGACAGAGAGGCTGGTGATCTACCCTCACACAGAAGCACGCCTACACACACCGATGGAAAGCGGCCAGTGCACCAACCAGCCCACTGCCTTCTGGGGATGGCCCTGCACTCGCTTCTCCATCTCCAAACATTTGCAGGAGAGTTTGAGTCCAGTTAATCAATATCTTAAAAAAACTGTTTTAAGACAATACTGCCTATTGTACTTTCTGGCCATTTAATATACAAACTTTTAAAGCCAATGATTTTTCCCACGGGTGTCACGTTTCACAAACCTAAAGTGAAAACAATAAAAAATAACCTGGTGCTACATTTTAAACCAATACCCATCGTGACGGAGGCTGAGATATTTGCTGGCTGAACTTGCATCTTTTCAGCTGAAAATTTGAAGTCTATCCTTTTTTTTCTTTGTTGCCTCTCAACAAAGTTTGAAGAGGGGGACCACAGGAGAGAAGAAAGTCAGACACAAATAAACGTTCGGCGTCAAAAACGGCCTCAGTTTGCTTACCATGCATGACTCACGTCTAAAGAAAAGAACTGGACCGGACAAACCTACTACATCCCTCAGTGTTTCCTCGAATCCACAACACTCTGCCCTCGGACCCTCCCCAAACCACCACTTTCACCATAAAATGCAGATAAGCTGTCAGAGCCTGACAGGCCCAGACGTCTACTACAAATCTGCTCACAAATTTCACCGTTTTAAAAATTCAGCACCATAGGAGGAAAATGGCGTTCAGCAACACAAAAACAAACACAGACCCAGCTCCTGTCTGAAGAGTGCTGGCAACGCCTACAGCACTGCTGTAGTCAATTCTGAAGCCGCAGCTGCACTGGCAGTATAGAAACGTACAACTTTCACTGAAGCAAGGGCTTCAGAAACGAGGTGGCCGGCGTTGGCCTCTAGGAATCTTGTTTGCCATTCAGAATACATGCTTCTCAGTTCAGTCCCCAGATGGCTCGGCATTTCCTAACCCATTCTGCGATTCACTTGTACCCCCTCTTGAGCAACTGTACTAAAAGACCTGATCTAGCCATCGATGGAACAAAACAAAGCCAGATTCCCATGCTGTGGCCCATAGCCTCATACACAATTTAAAATGTTAAGCCTCATTCACCATAGAAATACACTGCGGAAGCCCTAGGCTTCACTCTTGCTCATGCAGACATACTTTCAAATGATGTATCTCATGCAGTCAGGTCTTCCTGCCTGACTACTTCAGCTGAATACGCTCTTTGCAAAATGTTCTTTTTGCCCCATGCATGTCACGGTGTCAGCAGGCCACGAGCAGTGGGGTCCCAGGCTCCCGAGAAGGGGCTCCCTGGAGATGAAGGCTCTGAGGCCCAGCTTGGCCTGTCGGCACATGCAAAGCATGACCCAGTTCTTCACCGAGGAGTGGGAAGGGAGGCAACTACAATCTCATGGCTGGGCACTACCTCCCTGCTGGGTGAAACACCCACGACGCCTCGGCAGGGCTCACCCTCCACAAAGCAGCAGCACAGCCCTGCGTGGCCACAGCCTCCCTCCCGTAGCCACAAGGTAGCCGCTCTGGGCTTGGCTGATTCCAGAAGCTGAATGAAGACTTCAGTCTCTGTGAGCATCTAAATACTCATCCAACAGAGCACTACCACAGTTTGGGGGAATCTAGGCTTATAAAATGAACCCTAAATAGTGCTTTCTGGTTGTAATCTGCTCAGTAAGTGGACACTACAAAACTTTCTAATCTTATACACACATAAATCTGCAGTGTAATATATCTCTTCTTGTGAAACACGGATTTTCTATATTCCTATATATCTATATGCAGCTACAATGATTAATAAAAAAAAGAAATCTCAAATAATTAAGTGGCTGTTAAATTAAGTAAGAAGGAAATTGGAAGGAGACCAACTAAAATTACACAGTGTAATTAAAAGGGTGTCCTTTCTAAATTTCTAATAAAATGCACTTGGTTGTTACCATTTATGACTGTGTACGGTTTTTATGCCAGTATTCAATATCACACAGAGAAACAAAAACAATGAAAATTTACTATCAATAATTTCCATTCATTTAAACAAAAACTGAAAACTATCATTACGAAAATTACCTATAAAACTGGTCATTAAAACTGTCTGCCCTGCCAGCCGGGCGGCCCTCCCCTCGCCTTCCCGGGGCTTGGCCTCCTTTGATCTTTCTCCCCACGTTATTCACATCACTGGCAGGAGTAGCAGATCTACGTCAAATTTAGAAAAATAATCCTAAGCAGAAGTGGGCTTAACACGCAGCAAGCACCCAAAAACCTGATCCATGCAAAGCCGGGGAGCAAAATCACTCCCCAGCCCGTCTGGGACTCGGAGGCTGAACCACTGCAGATGCTGCGGACTGTGCCCACCACTCAATCAATGGCGTTAGGCAGAGAGAATGGGTCATCGTTAGAATTATTTCTAGCCCAAATTACTTGCTTCCCAAGACCACAGGCCTCCAAATTTACAGCCCTCTGCCTTCCACCCTAGCTCTCCTTACACCGCCGGGCCCCTGCCGGCCGCCGCCGATTAAAATAAGATGACTGAGCGGTGCCTCTTGAAAGGTCGTGATAACAAATCCAATTTACGATTCTCAAAGGGACAAAACCAAAAGGTGGAAGAGTCTGAATAAGTGAAAAATTGTATTGTCATTTAATTTTATTCATCAACAAGATCACCTCTCATTTAAGAAGCTAGGCTAGACAGCTATGTTCAATGGGATGGAAAGGGGGTGGGGGATTGCAGGGCTGGAGGTAAGGGTTGGGGGGAGGGGGATCCCACCTGTCCTTCAAAGTATAACCCTGAGTTAAATTCTCTTCTATTATTTCCATCCTTAAAATAGTCAGATAGCAAGATGCTCAAAGGAACACAAAGCAGCATAGTGGAGCTGCCTTCTTTCAAAGGGCCAGAGCAGCGATTCTAAGTTATTCAGGTCACAGAGAAATTACGCTTCTTTATGCATCTATAAAGAATTCAGAGTTTTCCATTTTTATTAGCATTATTATAATATTGAAGGTTTTCAGGCATGTCATGAGAGGAGCATTTACAGAGAAATGCTGAGCAGACCGGCCTCACGCAGCACCCGCCTCTCTTTATGAGGTGCCACAGCCTGGCAGACATTTTGAAAAGCCTAATAAACACATACGACTTCAATCGCAAGATCTTGTTAATTTATATACACGTATAGCCAAACACTTTCCGTGAAAAAGCACATGATCAGTCATTTTCGTCAGCCATGACACAACAGGACACCTTTGTCTTTATGAAGGCGGACTATTGGGGGCCACCCTACTTTTACAGAATTGTCATGCTGTCACTGCATCAGCACACAATGTGTCTTTTTAAAAATCCCTTCTCAAATTTTGCTATTGAAAAGCTAAAACTATCTTCTGGTTCTTTTTCAATGCAGACCGTGTCGAAGTCCCATGTTTCTGACACAAATTCCATGAACACTGAAAAAAAGACGGCATTGCCACCAACCGCTCGTGTTATTCACACCCTTCCAGCCTTCTCCCCGGCCCTTTCTGCAGCATCCCTGATCCTTCCGTAGCTGCACGGAGGCATAGGCACACATTCAAAAGCGGAGGACCAAAAAGGTCAATACAGCAAGCAGAGAATATTCTAGCAACGCAGGTTTCGATCTTTGCTATTTCAGTGCTATTCCCGCTGAGCCTCGCGTGCCAAGAATACCACTGGCGCTGTTCGGGGACACTTGTGATGACTCAATGGAGAATCGGGAGACCTGGGCACTTAACTATGCGCCTATTCCCAATGATATTCTGTCTCAACTCATTTCCATCCTCATAGAAACATGAAAGTGGGGCACTGACAGATATGAGGCCCAGCATGAACTGCCTGGCAGAATTCTGCCTAGCAACACAGCTTTATCACCACCACACATAGGAGTCCACGGACGAAAATACTGACATTAAAACCAAGCTGGAAATGCCATCGTTTAAGGGAAAGCTACATAATTCATATCACAAAAAAAGAGTGTTCGGTTTTATACTTAATCAGCAAGTACAAATCAAATGTCGGTAGATATCTTAACCCACAATGGACCAAATACTGTGTCGGCATATGCTTTTTAACTAGGTAAAATCATGCACTACCTACAGAAATCTATGCGTGTCCAAGTTCCATGGAAGACAAAGTAAAACTACTTGCGCAAGTCTTGACTTGGCTTTGCCCTTGATATGGGAAAAGAAAGCTGAGGTTACATCAATCATTCAAATTTTGTATGTAACAGGTTTTCTTAATTCTAGTTCACTGACAGATGCGTGCGCATATGCAGAATGTTACTCCTTTTGGTTTTTGTTTTCCTTTAAGGATTCTAGGTTTTAGTCGCAAATATGTGGATATGACAAGAAGCAGACATGAGCTTACAATTTCTTTTTCTGAGAGGATATGGGTTTGTGCTGCTACAGTCCGTCTGATCTTTCAATTGATTCCAATGATAAATATTGGTGAGCAAACAGGCCATGGCTGGAGTGGGCATTTTTAGCTTAAGAGGAGAGTTAAACTAGCTAGTCTGATGCAGCCCAAAGCCACATCCTTGACCTGATTAGTAACTAAAAGCACTTTAGTGACAACCAAGGAATGAATGGATGTGTCAGCAGTGGTTATTTCAAATCATTTTCTCTGCTAGATTTCATTTAAAGAAGCTGAAGGAGGTAAGTGCTTCTGCATCCAGCTATGCAACAGTCTGACAACATACTAACACGACATTAACATAGAATAGAAAGTGGCAAGTTAGGGATGATTAACAGGTATTTTTCAAATGTATCTACTTTTCTTAGAAGTTAAAAGACGTTAACATAAAATTTACATTTCTTACATTTCATCATTCAGTAGGAAACTTCTAGATATTTTTGTTACGTTATGTTATATATAATAAAGCACCTGCATGAAAATTATTTCAGGTTATTAGATTAGAACTGTATTTCTCTTATTCATTTCTGATGTTTCTTAGGAAGTAAATACTGATAAATATGAAACGTGATTAATTACAACTTACATAAAATTTATGAGTTGTGCTGCAATAGCATAATGAAATTGTAAACAATCAGAAAAATATACAAGTCACTGAGGAGTGTCTAGTACAGCCATCTTGCTATGGACTCTAGAGTCTCACAAACAGGAAAGCTTGCATGTGAATAGAACAAGCAATCATCGACAGCCCCAGCAAGCAAAGAATCCTCCTTTCATAATGTAGTCGATCCTTGAACAACTCAGGTTTGAACTACATGTATCCACTTACATGTGGTTTTTTCACTACATACATACAGCACTATAAATTTACCCTTCCTTATGATTTTTTAATAATATTTTCTTTTCTCTAGCTTACTTTATTGTAAAAATACAGTATATAATACGTATAACATACAAAGTATCTGTTAATTGACTTTTTTGTTACAGTAAGTCTTCTGGTCAACAGCAGGCTATTAGTTAAACGTGGGGGAAGTCAAAAGTTATACTTAGATTTTTGATGGCTCAGGGGTGTCAGTGTCCTTAACCCCTGCATTATTCTAGGGCAACTGTAGAATTTAAAATATAATTAAAAAAAAATAAAAGTTCATCCAAAATAACTACATTGATTGGACCGTAACCCTACTTGATACTGTTGAGGTCCACGCAGACTCAGTATTAGAATCTCACACTCTTTGTTCAGAATGTGGACGCAAAGAGAAACACCGCAGTGCCCAGCGCAGATCGGGGGGAAGCTGCGAGCAGCATCCCCACAGAAAGGCCCCGGTCGTGGTATTCCGTCAGTCACCTTATTAACACAGGGGAAGCCCACTTAATGAACTGCTGAGAACGGAAGACAGCCACTACGAGAATGCATTCTGTGTTTACCAGACTGTAAAATCTGCAATAAGACTGCAGAATCCTCTTAGATGACTTAAAAGTTAAAAGAAATAACCTTCTAGACATACAAACTGAGTAGCAAAACAGGGAGTACAATCAATCATTTCCAAACAAAATTTATGAAAGACCTATGGCTTTGGCAACGGCCACAAAGTCCGCTTCATCTTCCACAAACAGTGATAAAGTAACAAAACAACTAAAGACAACTTCCTAAAAGACTTTAACCATCTTCTTCTGCAATAAAGAAAAAAAGATGAAGGTAAACCTTGGGAAATGCTATGATACTGTTATTTTTATTAACTGAGCAATCTTAACTTGAATTATATCACTAAGTTTATTTGCTAGTTACTCATTTCTAAGTGTCTCACACTAATAAAAATAAAATCTCAAGTGTTTTATAAAAGTAATGGGCCTGGAAAAATTGCTGAGGGTGTTTTTTAATATCATATAAGTTCTTTTATTTTCATGCCTTTGGGGTTGCAGAAATGACATGCAAGTTATTAACTATAATGTGGCCAGGGTAATTACTGCCACCAAATTAAAATAAATGTAATCTTCAAGATGTTTCAAGTCTCCTAAAAAGGAAAGAAAAAAAAAAACAGCCCTGAAAACCCAGTACACATTGGTGTTAGGATGGCACAGCATGACCCTAGTAGAATGAACTCCTATTCTCCATTCTTCCCGACAGATCATGCTTCTACAGGGAAATAAATTAAAAACAATTTTCAACTGACGGATAGCTTTTTAAACACAGTGCACCTTGAAGGAAATCATTTACATAAAGTATTTCAAGAGTTACTTGCTAAGTTAAAAATCAAAGTAATGACCCCAATAAGAGATTCCTGAATCACTAAGTAATTTCAAAGAAATGAAAAGAGAATGAATGTCATTTTTCTCACTGGATGATAGATTCCTGATTAAATCTTCTTCTGACACTAAAGCAGGCCTTGTAGTAATAACAGCTCTTCATTTCAACTAAGGTCATCTGAAAAGAATGATTATCAAATAAACCCAACCAGAGAAGACCTCAAGTTTTTTCAGGACCTCCAATTCCTTAAGATTTTCAGGCGCCTTGACTGACAGTCTTATAAAACATAAGGGTAATTAAACTGACATGAAAATCACTATGCTGCATAAATCCCTAAAAGCAGTTTATCTAACCTTTTGATCCTCAGAGAACCCATAGTCGTCCTAACACCTGTTCCCACTCACCATCCAAGGACCTTCATAAAAAGATTAACACCCAACTATCACACCCTATATAGTTTACACACATAATCCACAGCCCCCACAGTATCACGGCTGCGCTAATTACGCAGATAATGCTTCTCCCTGGAACTGGCTCACAGCAACTGCAATCCCCTCCCTAGGCATGAGCTAGAGCAGGGTCTTCCAGAGGGAAGCTTTGTGATGCTGAGATAAAATAAAACTTTTATGTTAAACCATGAAGTACTGAATATTTAACATAGTAACGTGGTGTTGACTGTGTTTAACTTTAAACTGGTTTCATAAGATGAGGTGGTGTTTTAAAGAATCGCAAAACATATACAAATTGTTGCCCAGTGTAAAATCTGCAATTATTTTTTACTGCCACTGAAATATACTGATAAAACATACACTAGTCCTATGAGGAAGCACTTGGCTCTCACTGGCTTTTCCCTAGGTAGAAAGGTGTTCAGCCCATTTATCATGTGTCCATGTACAAGTCTGCCTCATTTGGAAGGCAACACACGCACTATCTTTGAGTACCTGCAGCTGACTCCAGATAAGGCTCTCTTCTCCAGCTTTTGGGAGGGGCACGCAGATACATTAACACGAATTTCCTATACGATAACTAACTGTGTAAATATTTTCTCTTTCACAAGTCCGGAAACAACTTTGGAATATCTGTGGGATATTAAAGAAAGGCACAAATCTCAGCAATGCAGTCAACCAACCTTATTAGGAAGTTATCACATTATAACCAATATATTCAAATGCTCAAACGATTCCTTTAAGTGACACCAAAAAAAGTACCACGTGTGAAGAGATAGCTCAACGTTTATTTCTACTTTTTTTTTTCTATATGGAATTTTACTTGATCTTGTTCTATTTTGAATGAAAACAAATTATTTTGGAACCACATTGTTTTCATGCTCAAAAATACCTATGTAAACGGCCAAAAGAAAATCAGGCATCTATCTACCAGCTATTCATGCAAGAAGCATTGAGAGAAATGGCAAGTCCTGTTTCTAAAATAAATTACCACTAACCTCTTTTTCTTTCATCATTTTTAAAAAATCTTCAAAATGACATGGTAATCTGAGATTTTAAGGGGCACCTGACTGGCTTGTCAGACTAAAGTGGCATATTAACTGCACTCATTGGGGCACCACTGCAGCTCAGTTTTTATCATTCTGATATCCTCTCCAGGGTTTCAATCTTCGTTCACAGAGCTCAATCATACTTTGTGATGCTCTGTTCCTATATGAGGATGCAAGAAAATTTCTATTTAAAAATACATTCAGGAGAGGGTGGGTGTCAGGCACTACTGATTGGGAAGGCATTCCATGATGATCCCTATTTTCAGTTAAAATACACACTTACGGTTTTGGATTTAACACCCCTGCCTTTGCAGTCAGACAGCCATTTAGCTGGAGTCAATCAAGCGTGTGATTAGAAATAATAACTCACAAGCAATGAATTCAAAAAGATTAGATCTTTGCCGAAATGCACAAGTACAGCATCCCATTATAGGTCTTTTCCTCTCTGGTTTCTAAACAGCAGACCAAAAACACAACAACAGAAAACAATGCTCTTGCTGGCTTCTAGAAGCTGGCTCACTTAAAGTCTAAATTATAACTTCCTACCCCATGAGCAGAAGATCAGTCATTTGCAGATCTAATCAGCAAAAGGGGGTGTCTCTTTCATCTTTTCTTTCCCCCAGTTATGAAAAAAGCTATGTTTTTATACTGAATAGGTAGAAACTAGGCACACCTTTCCTTATTTACATAGAATGGCAAAGATATACAGATAAAGCATGATTAAAACCCAAAGATGGTTAATATCAAAAACAACAAAGAATAATTTCCCATTTATAAATTATTCTTCAAATTGTATATCACTTCAGGATCTAGTATTTTATTAAGGGGTTGAGAGGTAATTAGAAAAGTATGTTTGAATTTAACACGTAGTATATTAAAACCAATAACCCCAGTTCTATCAAATCTTTCCATGTATCACCTTAGATCAAGTCAAAAGGTTTTGATTTCATTCATAAAGTTTGGAGAATTCTAGCGAATCATAAGATTTTTATATTATGTAGTACTTTATCTTTAATCAGAGAGCATATCATTCATAGTCAACAGTCTTAATAATGGGCAGAATGATTCCAAAGAGTCAAGGATTTGCAAAGATGATGAATATTGTGCCTCGGAATATAATATAAAGTGGATGGCTCGATTTGCCTTCGCAGCCATGCTCGGTTTAGGCAGCTCTACCGCAGCACACGCTGACAACACCAACATAATTCACACAGATGAGGGTAGCAGAGAGGAGCCTGGGAACTGACAAATTTCCACAGATAATTTCCAAGTCTGAATAAACCATCTGTGGGTAACTACAAGTTAATGTAGGGTAGGAGAGATACATGAATAAAGTCCACAAACACACTCTCAAAAAAATAAAAATGAAAAATAAAAAGCTCCAGAGCTCATATATTGTTTTAAAGGAAGAAAGAGAAGATCATGTTTCTGTTTCTAATGGAAAGTATCTTGCAAACTAAGCAATATTGAACATGTTGAACAGTGAACTGCAGCACTAAAGACTTATTTACATAATGGTCCGCTGTATTCATTACCAGTTGTGGTCTTAGAAAATGCACTAAGAAAACTTTTAGGAGCCAATCTTTTTCATTCAACAAAATTCATATTTTAAAAAACCCAAATATTAACTTGGACAAGTTTGGATATTTTCTACTGCATATTTTTCTGCATCTTTGAAGACAATTACAAATATTTTCCTGTGTTCTGTGAACAGGATGATTTATATGACAAATTCCATGTGATCTTGTAATAACCCAAGTTGCCAGTGACAACGTCTGGTGTGTGTTTGTGTGTGTATGTATGCACGCACCCCTGGGTATGAATTCAGTTTGCTAACGTTTTATGTTGGATTTTGCATTTGTGTCAGGGTAGCAGACTAACCTAAATTGTTCTCTTTTTAAATCTTTTAGAATTTATCCTTTAATTGCAGTTGACATACAATATTACATTAGTTTCAGGTGTGCAGCATAGTGATTAGATACTTATACACCTTGCAAAGTGATGACCCCAGTATTTCTAGCAAAGTAGGGTATTTTTTACTACATTTGAAAATACCCAGACCTAAAATTTTTATTTTCTTCCAGGAGACAACTGGGGGATTAATTTCTACCCTTCTGCCTAACCTTAACGTCCAATGGCAGAGGGCACAACGGTGGTCTTGTGGAGCAAACACTGGCCCCCCTTTAACCAACTTTTCTGGAAGGATCATCAAGAGCCAAACCCAAACACTGCTGCACACTGCATCTCTCCGGCTTTAACCCAGGAAAAATTTACCTCGACTCAGCTGGTACCATTACTTCCTACGCCAATGGCTGCCCTGCCATTACAGTTCAATCCATAAAAATCTCTCTCTCACACAGTCCCCCCTGTATAGTAGAAAATGCAACAGTAGCAGTGTTCCCTATTCCTTCAACCACTCAGGTGAAGGTTCCATTCAAGAAATACTCACTCAATGCGAACCAGATGCTGGTCACTGTACCAGAGACTGAAAGAGAGGTTACAATTGATAAAGTAGATTTCTGCTCTGACAAACTTACCTCCTAGTCAGGAAAGCAGGTAAAAGTCCCCTTCAGCACCAGCCCCCACATGCACAACTTGCCTGGCTGTCAGCAACTTTAGACTTCACAATAACAAAAGGAAAAGGAAGTAAAGTAGAAAGAAAAAAATACATTCTGAGCAGCAAGTCTGTCCCAAAGAGTTTCATTTGTTCAGAGGTGAAGAAGAATTTAAAACCACTAATAAAATAAATACCATTCTCCTTTTCCACCTTCTAC
This sequence comes from Macrotus californicus, assembly GCA_007922815.1. NCBI lineage: Eukaryota > Metazoa > Chordata > Mammalia > Chiroptera > Phyllostomidae > Macrotus > Macrotus californicus. The sequence continues at coordinate 48,347 of VMDR010002725.1, forward strand.
TGGGAGAAGCATGAGAAGTGTAATTAATACAGGGTGAGCACTGAAGCACTCTGCAGGGGCCACGGTAAAATTCGAATGGAAGTGAAAACAAAATACAGTTTAATTTTTTTTTTTTTGCCATCCAGAAAGGCACCCACTTAAAATAAGCAAATCTATTAAACATTCAGACTAAAAGTTATGCATTTCAAGAAACAAAAAAAGATGCTCCCCAGCACAGTATCTACAATCCTTTATTTGCTCATTAAACAGATTTGCTGCACTCCTACTGTGCGCCAAGCCCACTCTAGCACAGCATCTTTCCGTGCATAGTTCACACACCTCCAGAGACTGCGTCTCCAGTGCTGCCAGCCATTCTCCTCTTTCTCCTTTGAACAAGTGAGACCACAGAAGGAAAATTCGAAGCTTTCGGTGTTGATTCCGTAATAAAATCTGAATGTATTTCTGTTACTTTCTGTTGGTAGGAAAATGTGTGAGCATGGAATTCATTTTAAACAAAATTCATTATATGGACTTATGAGATTTTCATGCACTGTTTTTTTTCCTTCATCTCCAAACACTAATTGACAGCACTTGAAAACAGTGATTCAGCTTCGGCATGTCACAGGATTCTCAGGGACTGTAGCTCGCTAGATTCCTCAGGCCAGCAGACTGACAAATCAAAAGATAAGAAGTACCTCTCAGCTTGAATCAACTGAAATGTGTCAGAAAATACATTTGGCATAATCTTCAGAAATGTCAGGGTTGGCAGTGACAGGAGAGGCAGTTTTCCTGACAGTTTTAGCACACCAAAGTTCCAGAGTCCAAGGTAGAATGAGGAGGGGAAAACCCACTTTTGTCTGCTATTTTGGAGAAAACTACTACATGCATCAAGAGGAAGTATCTGACATGCCACCTAAGTCTGTGACAAAAATATTATAAAATGCCTGACTGCCTAATTAATGGAACACACTTGGAAAATGTCCACTAAGATTAAAGAGATTAAGGGATCTTTTAGTATCTCTGCTTATGAAAACTATCATGCTCACTCTTCATATTCCCAATGTGCCTTGTGCCAACTGGATACTTTTATAAATGGGTGTCAAATGAATGAATGAACCAATAGCATCATGCAAAAATGTTGAGACACCAAAACTTAGCTGAATATGTTACATGACTTGCCTCTATTGAACCTTGCATGTCATCTGTTAGCCTTGGAAAATTAAAAAAAAAAAAAAATCAAAGAAAATTAACACACAAGCAAGCAAATTCTAATATATATCACATTCCATTCTGAATTCAATATAACCTGGACTTTCCTCTACAAATTGTGGCTAAATGAAGAAACAGCTTAATCAGTTCTCCAGGAGGCACTCCACAGAACCCAGGCCCGTGTGTCTACCTCAGCTACAAAACCCTGACTCCCCCAATTTCCCGTCTGTAAATGGATCTCCAAAAGAAATCAGCCTGAGGGCACTGAATGGCTACAGATCTCTGCAGGAGTGAGGCACTCCGACAACCGCCAAGCCCTCATGAGCTTCTCAGATAGGAGGTGCGTGGTCTCTTATTCAGATACACACCCCCCAGCCCAGTATTCTAACAACTCCAATGCTGTCAACCTTCATCTGGTCTTCATTTATAAATGAAGTTGTACAAATCTGCAACAATAAAGAATATTGACAAAATCTTTGTTAACATTTGGCATCTCTCATTTTTTAAAATATGAAAACAAGATCCCCATTGGGGGCAACTCTGCATTGTGCTGGCCACATTCCATTTCCTTTCACCACCAGGGCGGCCGCAATCTGTCAATATTTGTGCAGTAAATGACCAAATACTCAAAAGTACTTATTTCAAACTCATCACACACTTACATATTTATGAATGTTATGCACTGAGAAGAAGTTAAAAATCATTTCTTTATTGCCTAAATCTATACATGCCATTTTACAAATGAGAGCTATACCAAGTCAATTAAAAGAGATACTTTAAAAGATACATCTTTCTGACTTAATATGGGTTCTGTATTTTCAGCCTAGCTTCACAATCTAATTCCTTTTCAAAGGAGCAAAGACAAATGTAATATTTTCACTATATTTGGCAAATGTAACATAATGCAATATGAGACATCACTGCAAAAGACTGTTATTCCACCATCTTTCAAGAGTTAGTCATTTCAGGATATGTATTCTTTTGTAAACATTTACGGGGGATGAACTATGTCTCCTACCATGGCTGATAGAGGAAATAAAGTGGGGGAAACAGACTAGGGATGTCCCTACTTACAGGGAAAAGGAGAGGAAGAAAAGAAGAGGAGAGGGAGAGGGAGGGGAGAGGGAGAGAAGAGAGAAGAGAGAAAGAAGAGAGAAGAGAGAAAAAGGCAAACAATTAGAATATAAAAAAGAAAGGAGGACCCAAAAAAACCAGAATCCAGAATTTATAAAAAACTGTATCTTGCCCTGGCTGGTGTGGCTTAGTTTGACTGAGTGCTGGCCTGCAAACCAAAGGGTTGCAAGTTGCATTCCAAGTCAGGGCACATGTCTGTTGCGGGCCAGGTCCCCAGTGCAGGGTGCACAAGAAGCAACCACACATTGATGTTTCTCTCCCTCCCTTTCTCACTCCCTTCCCCTCTCACTAAAAATAAATAAAATTTTTTTTTAAATTGTGCCTTTATTCTTACATGTTTAAACTTCACTCACCTTCAAAGTACTCTCCATTTGATGCAATACACCTACTGAGACTTTTTCCCACTGCTCAAAACAGTTTTTGAACTCGTCAATTTTGATGCCTTTCAGTGCTTCTGCCATTTTTGTTTCACCTCTTCCACATCGACAAAATGTTTCTCTTTGAGGACTTTTTTCATTCAGAGAAACAAAAAAAGTCGCTTGGGGCAAGATTGGGTGAATAGGGAGGGTGGGGCATGGGCTTGTCATGCCACTTTTTTGGTCAAAAATTGCTGAACACTCAGCGTGTGTGGGCAGGTGCACTTGTAAATGACCCATCATGAAATGGGTGAACATGTTGAAAGTCTTCAAAAAAAAGTTTACTGAAACCAAACACAACCTCTCACAACAATGCCAGCTGGTACACTGATGCAGATGGGTTCCTAGAACACTCACCTAGCTGGGGAAGCCTGTGCTACATACACAGGGCCCACCCTCCAGAAGATAATTCCAGATGTTTTTGGGTTCCCCCTCATAATTAGTACAACTACAGTTTTGTGGGTAAAATTTTAGGTGCGTGGAAGCAGGATAACTACTGTGGACTGAGAATGGAAGAACAGTCATAAACCCACAAGGTGGAGAAGTTGAGTACAAATATCCCAGATTTGGATCACCTTATGTAAAAGAGGGTGATGAAGTATGGAACTTGAAGGGAAGGGAAAGGAATCTGGTATGTCTAGAAATAGTGGGTTTTAGGGCAGTGATAAACATTAATACGAGAAGGTGGGGCTAGAATAGGCTCTTACTGCTAGGAAATTAGGAGCAATCAAAGGTTTTTAATTAAGCAAAAGAAAGATGTGATCAGATTCATGTTTTTGAAAGGTAACAAGATAGGTTACACAGAAAGGCCTGTCAGAAGATAACTTTAGCTGAGAAATCTAGCAGAAAATGGTTTGGGGAAACAGAAGCGAGGACAAAGAAACATTAAGAAGCTACGATCGAGGGTCCAAGGTTGGGCGGTGAGGTTCTGTGCTCAGCCAGCTTCCCGTTCCAGCCACTATACCACTAACAAGGGAGGGTCCTTCCCTCAAGAAGCAGGGTAGTCAGTCACTCATCACACTGATTCAAGGGTAAAAAACACTTAGCTGCCAATACTTCCTTATTTTAGTCTTCTCAACCAAGAGCCCAATGAAAACAATGTGCCCTGATGCAGGTCAAGTCAACCAAACTTAACAACAGATTATGTGTGTGGAGGCCAAGGAGCACAGAGGCTTAGAGAATGTATTTTGAAACTGGCAAGACCTAACAACACATCTGGCTGCCGAGGTCCCCTGAGCTGCCTGACCTTCAGAGAGTTACTTACCAATCTGTACTCTTATCTGTCACAGAGGAACAACACCTATTTCATTAGTTTGTTATGAGGATTCAATAAGGGTTACAATAAAAAACACTATAACTATCATCATCATTATTAAATGCAGGATAAGAAAAATGAAGGAGAAAAGGATATTGTTACAGGTACTATTTTACGAGACTTGAGTTGATGTTAATATGAAAGAAAAAACAAGTTAATGTGGCTTTGGTTTTAGATGAGTTGTTTTTAGACTGAAGACAGATACGTGTTGGACACAGAGGCATTTAAATTGGAGATAATACCCCTACCACACTTAATTTCATTCCATCTGAAGCTCAGTTTTCAGGACTTGTAATGCATCCTCGTATCTCCCCAATGTTTACCTAAATGCATGGTTGCCTTAAAACAAAAGCAAAAACAAACACATAAAACTTTTACTTTACAGCCTAGTGCCCCCGGGCAGCTAGGTGACTGAGTAGGAAGTAATGACTAAGGGTGGCGGGGCATCATTCTTTTTTTCTGTCCTGGCCCCTAAAAGGTGAATCTCGCGCCTGAAGCATTAGCAGTCATCGTGAGCCCTGAGGACACAGGCTGCATCCTAAAAGGTGGCAGAATAGCAGGGTTCTTAACTCGTCTGCAACGCTTGGCTGCACAGAATCTCCCAGAAAGGTTTTTCAAAAGATATCCAGGCCCCACCCTCAAATACTTTGACTTCACTGGCTGGGTTGGGACCAACACAGGTGTAATGGGCACAGGTATGAAAAGCTCCCTGGATGACTAAAATGGGAAGCTAGAGTTAAAAACCACTGATTTAATTAAACACATCATTATCGCCCCATTATACTGCGCACTTAGTCCATCAACACACCTGTTAAAATGACATAACTAATAAAAAACAATAATAACAGCTACCACTTATTAAATATCTCCATTATGCCACTGTGCTAGGTAGTAGGCTCCGTGCAAATCATTTTATGCTGATTCTCTAGCTCGATCCCTCTAACAACACTCTGGTGTCAATATTATCATTTTCTTTTTACTTCCTGGAAAAGTGAAGTGTGTTAGGTTTGAGTAATTGACTTAACACATTGCGTACTGCATAGAAATCTCTAAGACATACGCCAGGGGCTGCACGTTTTTGGGCAAACTGCACGTTATTTAAATCATCATAACTACAGATCATCTCCGGAATTGTCAAAACAGTCATCCGCATCTTCGATCTCACTAGGAATATCTGATAAATTATCGTTAAATACTTCCAGACATGTATCAGTTTCGTTGGTTTCCTTCCTTTTTCTGAGAGGGGCCATTTCTAAAAGTGCCAGGAACTTGAAGACGAAGACTATTCGAATGACCAAAATACAATGTAACTGCAACGCTTTATGGGTTCATGCAATTATATAGTTTTTCGTAGATTGACCTGCACGGTTTCCACCAATGAGATCGCTTCATTCAATGTGGACAAGACAGTGTGTTGACATCTAAGGTCCATAACAGATGGCGCGCAAAACACGCAAACACTCGTGAGCGGTACACAATGTGTTAAGAGTCCCCCAGGTGAGTGTTAAAGCAGTTCTCACTACAGCACAGTCCTACCTCTCCAGATGTTTGACTTCCTTTCACTGCATCTAAGGGTGCTACTGAGGGTGCTAGTGAGCCATGAAAGGGTTCAGCAAGAAGGAGGAAGAGGATTGTGGTAATATTCAAGATCAGTCTCCTCTGAGTTACCTGTAGTTAATTTTAATTCTTGGGTCATGTAATTTGCTCAACAATGGACCTAACTGAAAGTCAATTTTCTTTAACTGTCACGTAGAGCTACCTGATAAAGGTTTACATTTATTTTCACATAAACTTCCCCCTGATCTAGATTGAGAACTGTACCAAGTTCAGATTACATTCCAAAATGTGAACCGAAGCCCCAAATCCTCACCTACTTTTAGCTTCCTGGTTAAAAGTTTCAATAAATCACATGAAATGTAGAGAAGAAAATCATCTCTCTCTCTCCTAATGTTTAATGATAATTTACAGCCTTAGAACATTTGTAAATTCAATAGCCCATCAAAGTGTCTGAGAGCACATCCATTCTAAGGACTCCTTAAATGACATTAAACGTAACTTTTCATGAAGTACTGTACGGCATGAATGGGTGGGCAGGCTGGTGAACAGCTACCACTAGAATAATTTATTCTTCATAATTTTGCCTTGCAAAAACATTTGCTAAAGGGAGACGCTCAGTTACAAAAAGAGAACTTCACTACTTCGTCAAGTCGATGCTATTGATTACAAAGGAAGAGAAATCCTTTATGATCCTAAGGATGTGCTCGTTCTTTCTCTACCACCCAAAAATGGCAAGGAAGAAGTTCTGTGGTAAAGTCTTACAGGATTTTAAAATTTTGTTTCTCTGGACAGGGCTGCACTGTTTCCCACTCACCTCATCCCCATATTCCAAAGAACATCAGTGAAAGGAAATCAACACTGTAAAATTTTTTCCTAATATACAATAGCAGAATTCCCTACTTTACCCAACTCACATTCTTTCAAAAAATTTTTTTAATGTTTATTGATTTTAAGAGAGAAGAAGAGGAGAAGAGAGAGAAAGAGAAAGAAACATCGATGTGAAAGAGAAACATTGACTGATTGCCTCCAACATGCACCCCAACCAGGGACTGAACTCCCAGTCCAGGTTATGTGTCCTGACCGAGAATCGAACTCCCAACCTTTGGGTTTAGGGGACAACATTCAAACCAACTCAGCCACACCAGCAAGGGGTCCAACTCACATTCTTTAAACGGAATTTCTTTTGCTCCAGAAATACCGAAAGAGATGAGGCCTGAAACAGACCTTTATGCAGGGTAAGGGGGTTTTACAATGCCATAAACAATGACCCCAATTTTGCCAAGGCATTCATCCCACCTCATTAAGCAAAATTAGGAAAATAATCCAAGCTGTAGTGAAAGGGGAATGCTAACTTGAAGCTGACAGTGACCACAGACTGTATTAGATGAACAAGAGTCAGGGGTCAAGGGTTAGCATTCCTCCCTGCACAGGAAACGGCGGTTGTGTTTTCCTTAGATCCCCCCACCATGCACCTTTCACAGTCCCCTTCTTTCACTACATACCACGTGCCTGCGGACGTAATCGAATTCAAATCTTTTAACTCTCAGTGTATTAAGCATAATACACTAATTGTGCTCACAGAATAATTTTTACTGCCATAAAGTAGATCACTTACTTAGTTTAAGCTCAGCTTAAAAGACTGTTCTTTTTTTCTCCCCCTGTCTTTTAGACATGTGGTCCTGAAGTCCCAGCACAGGAGGCTGTGTTTCTCTGCCAAATTCTGCGTATCTCTTTTATGAGCTTTGTTGACTGAAAACATTCTCTCTCTAAACTTCAATAACTTGGTGATGAATTTCTGCAGCAGAAATGGTTTTCTTGTACAAAAGTTAAGTCATGGAATTAACTTCACCTCAAAGAAGCACTCATTTTGCAAATGACCCCACCACAGTCACAAATAACCACAGCTAATTCACTTTGGACTGTTTTTATGCATATGTGACAACCTACATGGCAGCCCCAGCACAATTAGTGGCTGCTACATGTGAGCCGTTGAACTTCCTTTCTGAGCAACATTATTTAAAGGGAAAAAATACGGCTTTCACAAAGATTACATTTTCCTTACAAACGTTCACTTGCCAACCACTTAATACAGTCCCAGCCAAACAATTCAAAAGTAGTTTTAGTGATTCTTCTTGGATTAATTTTAGTGTTTCCATAAACTTTCTGTGCTTCCCTCTAGCATGCAAAAGGCTGGCCCTACCACAGTCCAAAATGCAAACATCTACATACAGCTAAGAGTTTATCAATTAAGAGGAGGAAAAACTCTCACCAAAATAACTGCAGAATTTATGCTGCAGCAATGATTTTTAAAATTCTACTCAGAGCTAAAAAAAAAAAAAAGACAGGGGAGCTTTTTTCCATTTTTGTCCTGAATAACCAAACCCGTTGCTCGACTCAGCCGAGGGAGTCCAGTTGGCTGTTTTGACTTCCGGTGACTGGGCTGACATGCCTGCTCTAACTTGACAGGTAAGGCGTTCGGGGACCGTCTCACCTGCGTTTCTGTTTTCAGCAACCACCACTAAGTTCGCACAATTGTCAAATTCACAATTAGCTGATTTCTGCCAATACACACGGACAAAGCAAAACCAAGACAAGAGAAAGGAAGCCGTCAGCAAGCAGCATGCCTTCTTGAGCTGCTCCTGTTCCCATATCAATTTATACAAACTATACAACACGTGACGATTTGACACACTTTCTTCCTATCAAAACCCTAATTCTAACCCCTTATTAATTGGTGTTAAGTAAGAATTACCAGATGATTCCAAAGCTCATATTCCATACTAGCAAGCAGACCCGAGTTGAGTCGTCTTCTAAAATTAGCTTATTCACTGCAAAATAAAGATTGAATGTTAAGGTATAAAATTATTCTAAATCCCCAAACACACCAGAACCGATTGTGAAATTAAATGTGACACTTTCCATAATTCAAACTACAGTACTCGATTTTTGTCTTTCTCCTCAGCTACCCCTAAATTAAATTAGTCTTATTGATTATAACTCAGAAATCCCTGTCTTGTTACCATGATCTTCCAATTTTAATAAAATATACAATTCAGTTGTACATAGTTAAGCTGGTTTTCTTAAATTACAACATAGGAGATTAAGTGTAGGCTCAATGGCTATTTCAATATCATAACTTACAGATAGAATAAAGCCAATTTCTTTGCTAGCTTAAAAACAATTGATAAATTTATGCATCCCAAACCTGTTTTCAGTCTATCATGACGGATGATCACTCATTATTGAAGTGAGATCATATAAATTGATTAGTAATGTTATTTACCTAAACACTGGCCGCACAGAGGTCCTGGGATAAAATAGAAGCCCTAGTCCATTTAAAACGTGTTATAGGGTACAAATGATGGTTAACAGCTTTAGTAAAAGCAGAACCACCAAATTAAAATTCAGAGGTCATTCACGGTACAGAAAACAGAAGAGTACACAGTATCTGTTCCGTTTGTTTGCTAATGAGACATCCATACTATGGACAGCAGCTCTGTTGGACCAAAAGCCCATATTGGGTGCTTTGTCCTTATAAAATCTCTCTTCGATGTAATAATAATTACATAATAAACAGCCTCAGAGAAGACATTTATTGAACTTTAGCTTTGCTTTCAATGTACTAGGATTTAAATTTGATTTTGACTTTTTAACTTAAAATATTTCTTAACAGCATTTCCTTAACAATCATAACTGATGGAGCCCTGAGCCCCCCTCGTTACAAAAAACAGAAAGGATCTGGTAACGCCTACCCACCTCCAGACCTCTTCTCCTGCCTCCCCAGTCCAAGGCTGTGACACTGACACTCACGGGCTGTCCGTGTTTGTGAGCAGGGCCGAGGTGCCCCTCTTCATGGCTAGTACATCTTTTACAGCACCATCAAATATGCTATAGCAATTCCTGTTACTTCATTGACAGCTGCTTTTTTTCTGTGCAAGACTAGATATATACCCCTTTTCAGTCTTCTTGTCATAACAATATTTAAGTGATATATTTCCATCTTTTACTTTTTTTAATTAACTTTAGTGGAATTAATATAAAATGTTCCTGGAGATGGATATCAGAGTACCTGGATGAACTGATTTGAGCTCTCATCTCTCTTCTTCCCCCCAAATGGAGATGAAACGTTCATTTTCTCTGCACAGATGTAATAATAAATGCTATTGGCCACTTTATCACCTGACGAACTGTCACCAAAGGAAAGTCTTACATGCAAATACCTGAATCAGAGTTACCTCCTTCGTCAACAGAACACCAGCCAAGCCTTCAGCAAACAATGCCTGGTCATGAACATCACACACCAAAAATAACTGAGGATGCTGCTCCACATGAGAAGACATCAGCAGTCACAGAGCACTAGGCCACTGCTTCTGTGTCGGGAGGCACTGGCCGCCAGCTACAAATACAGTTATGTGTGTGTCTGTGTAATGTTGCACTCATTACGCCATGTGTGTGCCTGTGCAATGTTGTGTGTCTGTGTAATGTTGCACTTAGCACACCATGTACTTTATGTTATAATGAATTTCAATTTCAACTCCGCCATGAGGTTTGCACAAGCTGCAAACATTTGTTTTTACTAGAGGAGAGTAAGTCCTATTTATTAACACTGCTCACTGTCAATTTATGAAATACATTTTTATTTTCACCATCAGAGCTCTATAGAAAACTAGTTTCAAGATATGTCATCGCTCAATGAGAATAAGTTAAAATGCAGCATCAAGAATAACTAGGCTAGATCCATAGTAATCTATCATTCAAATAATTAAAAATGAATGCTTATTAATTTCTTACAATGTGCCATGCACAGAATCAATCATTTCATGTGTATGAACTCAATGTCGCCTGTAAAATAACACTGTGAGGGAGGTACAGTTATCGTACCTATTTTCCAGATAGGAAAAAATGACGCACCAAGAATGTGAATTACTTGCCTAAGACTACACAGCCAGCAAGCGGCAGATAATCAGTTCTAGAGCTCATGCTCTAAATTCTAAAATGATGGCCAGTACGTCACGGTGCCTCTCAAGAAGCCTTACATAAAGCAAATGCTGCCTATTACCAGCACCAAGAGTACTTTAATTTTAAAGTACAATAAAAATAAACTAATAGGTTTTATAAGTTATGCACATTGTCTCAAAAATGCATTAGCACGTAAGATGAAATATAAAACACAAAGTAGCCAGAATAAATACTTTGTATAAATTGATTGCCTCTTGCTCCACTTTTCCAAATCCATTCATTATAAAAATCTGTCACTAGGTCTGTATAATATTGAAAGCATTTATTTTTGTTTCCTACTCAGACAACAAACTATTCATGGTCTGGAATAAGAGCTAATCTATACATTATTGAAAATGCCACACCATATTGTACCCAGAGAACCTTTGATAAATACTAAATATTATATTGACAATGAGTAATGGCAACTGAAAACAAAATTACAATGTAACTCAAAGATGAAATATGAAGCTGAAATAAAATGGATGTGAGTCCCATTCGAAATGTCCCTTAGTATTTTGAGGTCTGTGAAAAGAGAAGTCCTTACTTAGGATAAAGGAAGGTGGTGGTTTTGAGGTCCGAGAAGACAGCGACATCACCTCTGACTAATGCCGGAACACTAGACAACGGGTCGCCTGAGAAGGAGATGAGAAAGGAGGGATGGACAAGGCAACTCGTTTGATTGTTTTATTTTTTGCATATACAGACACTAAATGCAAAAGGGCTAGTATATTATCTGAAAATGTGGTTTTTAGATATTCTAAATGATTTTCTTAAAGTTTTATTTATTTGCCTCTAGTGAAAAAAATAGAGGTAGGAAGGAAGATGTTTTCATTCTGTACCTCTGACTGCTTTTCTACAGTTTGAAAATTACTTTGTGCATATATTACCTATTATTTTAATAACAAAATTCTAAGTGTCAGTCTACAATCAATCAAAACTTGAAATATTTAACAAATTCTACTTATGGTTAGCTATTTAAATAATAAGTGATTATTGAATAATTCTGAATATTCTGCATCTGAAATAAGAGGCCAGGGGGAAAAATATGAAACTGTATTTAAATACACATGGTGGGATAAAAGTAGGTTAACAGTTGTGAGTAGACAAAACACAGTTTATTCCTTTATTAGTTATTGTATTATTTTCTTTTTTTAAATTTTTTTATTTTTTAGAGAGAGAGAGGAAAGGAGGGAGAGAGGGAGAGAGATAAACACCGATTTGTTGTTCAGCTTGCTTATGCATTTATTGGCTGCTTCTTGTATGTACCCTGAACCCGCAACCTTGGCAGATCAGGAAGGATAACACTCAAACCACCCGAGCTACCCAGTTTTTGTATTATTTTCCATGCAAACTGTAAATCTACTTTTGCCCCACCGTGTAGATTTAAGCCCTATAACTTTCCATATACATGGTATATACAGAATATGTGTATACATACTCATACCTACACGTGTGCTTGTACATATACATATATACATATAGGCACATACAATTTGACCATGGTAAAACTATAATTATAGACATCCCCAGAGCAAACATTTTCCTGGACACCAAAAATAGTACTGGTTCATATGGAAAACAAGAACGGTTCTTCCTACTGAAGACTGATAGACAAATGTTTATTGTACCTACTTGTTTATGCAAATGAACTGTCATTTGGAGATGCAAAGATATGTATTTTCATAATACAGAGAAGATAAATACATACACCCTCATAAATGAACTCTACAGAACAAAATATCTTAACATTCTTCAATTTTAAAAATTGAAAAGTGTTAAGTTTTCCCTATTAAAAAAGAAGAGAAATAGTAAAGTTATCAAAAGAGCTTTTCGAGGATTTAGCTGGGGTCAGATTTCACAGAGTAAAGCATGTACTGGGGGTTTTGCATGTATGTAAAATTTGCTAAGTGTCGCTAATTTTCTTCACTAGTCCATAACAGGACGGGGGCCAGTTTCTAAAGGAAGTAAGGGGCCAGCCACGAGAAAGGGAGCCCCACACTAGCTGCTCAGGGAGGCCCTGGAGCCCCCACACACCAGCACAGGGGGTGGGGGGGGGCACAGCTCTGCAGGAACTGCTTCTCTCCCTTTTCTCCCTCCTTCGTTCTCCTCTCCCCTCTCCTTTTCCTTTTCTTTTCTCAAGGGCCTTGTCTTTTTTTTCTCTTTATTCCACTCTTCTTGTTTACTTTGATTTCCTCTTTTACTCACTTGCTCTCCTTGACTTCCTTTCCTTCCCAGTCTGTCTTCTCTCCTCTAACATAGTTCACAGAGTTGTAAACTGTGACCTTCCACAAAAACCTTGGAGTACTCACAAGACTATACAAAGTTATAATAGTTTGGGGGGAATTTCCAGCAAGAAAAAATGTAGGTAACAGCAGATGAGCAAGACCAACAGATTCGGGATCTTTCAACTCTCCTCACTGCACCTCGGTCCCCTCCCCCTCTCCCTCAACTATTTACTTCTTTTCTCTTTTGAAGCCCGATATTCCCTACCCGTCTGTGTATCCTCCCTCCAGCATCCTTTCCCCCTCTTCTCTGTTCTTCATCTTTATTACTCTACTTGAACAATGTGTTTTCAGAATTAACCACATGCTCCACAACCTCCCTCTTTGAATACACATAAAATCTCACCAAATGTTATCCAGAGAACACCTCCTTCTCCCATCCTTTCCCCTCCTTAGCAAGTCTGCAGAAGTCAGGTTACAGGATGTGGCTCAAACACTCCCTTTGGATGGGGATAATATGTATCAAATGTTTTAATTTACCATAGGGGATCCTCAATATCCTATGATATCGCTGAAGATACTCTTTGAAAATATTTTCCTGATCATGTATCCAAACACATTTTATTTAAACTAAGTTTTAAAACTCCTTTCAAAATAATTTGGCCAGAAATCTTTTCAGAATTCACTTCAAACTTCAGTATTTTATGTTTCTTTACATGCACTGAATCTGTACTAAACTCATTCTCAGTGTAAGTGCACTTTTATGTACAATGCGGAATATTTTTCCTAGATTGTTTTCCAATAAACACATATAGAAATATAACAAGAAGGACAACTCCTTTAATAGTATAAATTGAGTTCATTTTCTTTGTGTGCTCTGCTGTTTAAAAATTTCTCCCTGCTTTCACTATTTGTGGGTCATTTGTTCATCTGAATACCAATCACAACAAAACTCAGGGTTCTTTTCTGAAATGAACTCTTCCTCCAAAAACATAAAGGTTTTCCTTGACAAATTATGTGTAAACCAGCTAGCTGTACTCAAGAGTCAGGATCAGAGGTGCAATTAAGCGGCAAAAATCTGATCTTCTGATTCTTTCCATTTTTCCTGTCCCTTTATGCATGGAAAAAGTAAGAAAGGAAAAATCTCCTGACCAGATAGCACATGAGCTCCAGAACATGTGAGGCGTCCTGGACGGTGGGCAGTAGCCCCTGTCCCACTAGGTCCAGCCAGCAAGCCCCGCAGGCTCAGCACGCTGCTGTGGCACATTATTTCCGCTTTTCTAACTTTTCCACTTCTGAGCACCATCAATTATGCACTAGAATAACAGAGGCCTGGCAAGGCAGTGTAACATAAAGGCCGATTATGATGATAAATAATTTAAACACGTGCGTGCCATGTTCCCTTTACCACTGATAGGAGGCCAGGGGAATGTGATGCACGTTGAAGATTCAAATGCAACATAAGACTGGTTTGGAAAAAGCAGAAAGTACTCACCAATGAACCTTCCTGGACACTGCCTACTAGGAGCAAAGGGGCAGAGTAAATGAACTGTTCACGTAAGTTATTCATACTCACACAAACTGATTAGGAATTGCAAAGGCCACAGATCCTAACAACTGATGAGTGTTTTTGGCCCTAGATGCAGCCCAGGAAGTGTAGGGAACATACTGGAGGTTTTTGGCATCTTATACCTCCCAGAAAAGGATAAACAATTACATACACAAAGATTTTAAGAGAAAGGACACACCGTTTCCATGTAAAGTTATTCAAACTTCAGTGAAATCCAAACTTGGAGACTCTCCGAGTCTGTATATCCATCAGATGACTAAAGTGTATCTGGGAGCTGGCAGTGGATAACAGATGTGTAGATATTGCTGATATTGCTGATCTGGTCCCTTTTAAACTACCCTCATCATCTCTCAACTGTGATTCAGAAAAACTCTTTAAGTTTCTTTATTAGTATTCTATTTTTTAAATTGCGATCTGAAAATTCACAGCTGAGAAGATACTTTTATATATTCAAATACTACAAAGAAAACGAGTCACCTCTCTGCCATGCCCTGGGAAGTTCAAAACTCGGCACCAACGACAGTATCTGCAGGCCAGGAGGATGCTGGTGCTCCTTGCCCACACTGGCACACTAAATTTTAAACTGGGTCTTCCATGGTGCGCACCCAAACTTCAAAGACAAAAAAAGGCAATTTCAAACTGGAAAAAATTCAGATAACTGACTCAAGTTTATTGATCTCCTTTATGAAGATAATTCTCAAGGTATAATGTGACATTTCTAACGCTTTAAAATGGTAGAATATGCAAAAGCGAAAGGAAAAAGAATAAAACTAAGTGCCCACAGGGATGATGATAAATCAAAAGCTGACCTTAAAACATACGAAATTCAGGAGAACAGCAGTTAATTCATGTCAAATGATACTCAACTTCAATTTTGGAATGAGGCTCCCATTATCTAGAAATATTCCGAAATTAATCCTTAGTCTACATGAAAGCTAATATTACATTTCTAAATGTAAATTGATGAAAACTCTAGGGGGAAAAACCATTTTGAACTGTGGTTTCCAGAAGGCTTCAGGTTTAGTCATGTCAAATTAAAAGGGAGCAAAGCTTCTTAAAATAACATTCTTCTTAAATCGCATCCATATGATTTAGCAAATTGATATGGCCAAAGTCAATAAATCATGATGCAGAGTTTTTATTTTAATGTATGCCTGCTTTTATTTTATTTTTGCTTTGAGCCAACTCCTTCTAATTTTGAACCTGAAGTTGAATGCATGTTCTTGTCTAGGTAAAACAAGCTACTTCTCACGTCATGGGTTCCTGCTTTTCCCTGTCAACCCACCACCAGGGAGAGGAACTGTCCCTGACATCTCAGCTGGGCAGAGCTGGCTGCCTCTGCGGCTACACCAACAGGCACCCTTCAGTTAGCTGCCTCCAGTCAGCAGGATTTGAATCTGTAGATTTTCACCACTTTTCAACGTGTAAGTGCTTCTTTTTTCTTAACCCAGGGATTTCATTTTGTGCTGACACATACCCAAGAAGCAATCTCCATGAAACTATCCTTTTAAGGCAAGCATTCTGTGCACTTCTCTTAATGACGGGTGTTTAAGAGAAATGGTAATTATGATAGATTTTGAGCCGCAGGTAACAGACATCCTCACAGGGCGAGGGCTCCCTGCATTTAAGGCCACACCAAACTCCTCATTAAGAAATGCGGATGCATCGATTCATTTTTGTGGGGACACACTGACAGGGGAGCCCGGGTTAGTAAAAGCAAATGAAACTTCTCAGGGTCAATTAAAACTAAAGGACTTCGGTTGGAAATATTATTAAAGGCATCAATGCTTTCAATATCATTGCCCTCTTTCTTATCCTCTGTATGACTTCAACTTTTTTGTTTAAATGGGTCACTTACATGGCCACATTAGACACTCTAGTCTATATGCTACAACTGATTCTGAAATCACAGCTTCAGGCCACAAGCAATCTACATGGTCTTCAACTGATGTTAAAAATGAAACTACCGTGAAAATATTTTCGTATGTATTTTATATATGTGTGTGTACTGTGCAGTGTGAGTGTGTACACACACTTGTGAGTCATACGCTCTCAAATCGCATTCCACATCAACATTACTGTTAAAGGCAAATAAAGAAAATCCTTGAACCAAGATGCCATGACCTCAATCCCTTCCATGTGTGTGTGTGTTTTCCTGCCCAGCTTTCCTGCAAAGATGGCAAACAGAATTTAATATTTCATGGAGCCCAAAGCACAAAGCATGTTCAAATTCAATGCAAGGAAATGCTTTATCTCATCCTTTGTATATTAATCATTCAAAACTGTGAGAAACTTCAGAAAGCCACGAAAAGTTTTAGCCAAATACCATTTAAGTTTCTTCCAGACACTCAAGCCACGAATAAAATGGAAAATCTGAAATAAAAACTTTATTTAATTTATGAATTTACCTTAAGATAGTTGTTTCCAGAAGAGTTGCTTATAATTACATTGCTATAATAAATAATAATTATTATTTAGCTGTAGTAAATAATGTAATTATTGTATTACATTATTTATTACAGCTAAGATAATTATATTATATAATCTTATTAAATTACATTATTACAGCTAAAATAACAGAATATCATATCCAATTTCTTATCAAGACAGGACCATGTTTTCTAATGTGGATGGCGTAAGTCACGTATTTTGCATAACAACACCTCTTTTAAAAGCTAAACTCTATGAAGACTGTCCAAAGGGGAAGGAGTGACACATGGGCAAACACGACCCCCTAATGACCAGCTGTGAAGGCTGTAAGGCTCTGGGGGGCGGGGGATGTGATGGCACTGATACCAGCCAGTAATCTGTAAACCATCAGGAGAGAGCCATGAAAAGCATTTAGCATTTCATAAATATCTGAGAGCAAAGCAAGCATCTCTGGTTTAAATCAACCAGATTTTTAAGCTTTCTGGTTTTATAAGAATATCCTACTATAAATCTTTCTAAAATTTGCCTGCTTTTTGTTTATTTTATTTTACTCAGGCCAGTAATGACCACGACAAATACCTAAATGCTGAACTAAGCAAAGCTTCTATCCCTAAATTTTATGTGGGAGGCTTAAGTTTCTCCTACAAAGCCAACAACAGTAAATAAGTTCAGCACTGGTTACTTTCTTTTTGTTAAACAATAACCAAAAAATAAAATCTTTATAGAATCTTAGGGGGAATCAAACATCTGGAAAAAACAAAATTATTGCCATATCCTCTCAAATCCTTAACCCATTCCTCCAAAAAGGTTTTTGGTTAAAATAAGTCTTTTCAATCTGTAATATTTAGAAGGACATGAGAAGTCCTGTGACTCCATCCTGCTTCCAGCGTCTGTCAAGAAAATCACAAACCTCCCTCTCAGTTCATGGGAGAACGCTAACAGGAGATGAATAATAATGCTCCAAGGGAGCAAGCACATTATTAGGAGGGTTCAGGACAAATGTTCACAGGGAGCAGCACAGGACATTTTTTTGCTTTTCAAGTATGAGTTATTGAATTAAAAATGTAGATGAATAAGTTGTTTTTTAGTGAAAATTCCCAAAATAGAAGAAAAACATGGTATCTGTGAGCATGCATATATATGTATATGTAAACATTTAAAAATTTCAAAGCCCCTAGAAAGAAAAATAACTAAGCTAATAGTTTACCTTTTTTAGGTCATTTTTGCATTTCAAGTACTCTTAATTATAAAACTGCCTTTAGGGGATCACTCTTACTGTCCAATACATACAATAAATCTTATCAAAGATACTCGCATGTGCTAAACTAAGGAAGCATACAGTCTGCACTGCACGTGGTAAGAATTCAGACCTCAGCTATAAAGGTGTTTCTTCGAAAATACAACGAATTACTTTAAGCATTTAACACTCTCCCATTTTCTCTCCATCTTACGTCCTCACAGACATAACATGCATCACCTGGGATTTTCAAATATGGAATATCATTTACACTTTCTAAAATATTCCTACTTTGGGTTTTTTTGATGATTCACCTTTTATTGTATTTTTTTCCATTACCATTCAGTCCCCTCATACCCCCCCCCCCCTTTGTGAAGTGGCAGGGGACAGGCAGTGAGGCAGCAGCACTCGCTCAGTAAGTTAATAATAAATAATGCCACACATACCTGCTGGAACCACCGTGGTAGCAGACAGCACAGTGAGAGTTCAGAGCACCGCCTGCGGAACCCACCGCCTAGTTTTACAATCTCAGGTGCTGCCGCTTACTAGTAGAGTAACCTTCACCAATATATTTAACCTGTTTCTCAGTCTCCTCATCTGCAGAAAGGAGATGGCGGTAATCCAACCTAATGCGTCGGGTCATTATGCAAATTATGTAACTTAACAGATGCACACTGCTTGAAAATAGATTGGTGTATATTCAGGGCCTTGTAAGTGTTTTCTAATTTTAAGGCTGTTGTGACAGCTCTGGGGGCGGGGGGGGGGGGTGGCTACAGTGATGGAGGGTTTGAGCAAAAAAGAAAAAAAAGAGAAAGAACTCATGGACACAGACAACAGGGTGGTGATGTGGGGTGTGGGGGTGGCGGGAGGGCGGAGGCAGCAGAGGGTACAGTGGGGATGAAGGGGGATGGGAAAAAAAAGGTTGTGGTGCAGACCACGAATAGAGTGAGCGCTCAGCGCAGGCCCGATCCAGCGCGGTGATATTTCATTCTAACGGCACAGGTTAATAAGAGCAAGCTTTACCAATTACCAGTGCCTTTATAAACAGTGAACAAATACACAGACAAGCACCTCATCTCACTTATTGATTCTCAAAGAAATGTATATTAAAACAACAGCTCTTTCTTGTTTATTAAATGAGATTCTTTAAAAAAAACAGTTCTGGTAAGAGTATAATTAAACTATAAAGCAATCTGACACTACCGCCAAGAGTTATACAATGTGAATGCTGTTGGACCCAATAATCCTACTCTAACTCAGAATAAAAGCAAAATACGAGGGAAGCTTTATGTCAAAGAAAAAAGTTACGTATGTTGTCACATTATCAAAAAATTGGAAGCAATATATATGTCCAGCAATAAGGAAGAGTAATTCTGTATTTTTAAATAGTCAGCAGGTTTGGGATGTGCCACACACACTAGATTTCTCCATCTTGGCCTGTCAGTGATCATCCACCTGTTAAAGGCACTGAAAGGCTGAGACTTAATGTCATTTCTTCACTCCAGCATTTCCCAAACACACTGACAAGAGAAACATTGGGTTGTGGGGTAGCTGCTATCTACTACTTCCCACGGAACTACTACGTTAGTGCCCTTCTTCCTGATTTGGAAGTTTGGTTTATTTATCTGGTTGTTAGTTTAATAAGGCCTGAGGGGAGAATCCTCACTGAAAGTGACCTGTAACAGGAAGGCAGAAAGCAAACAGAGCGATCATTCAGCTTCACCAGAGGAATACATGGCAGCAGCCGGCCCTGTCAATTTGAAAGAGGCTAATGAAACATTATCTGCAGGTGAGCGGACTGTCTCGCAGCGTTACAACTCTAAGCTACAAACGATTTCCTAACCGCAGAGGTAACCACTATACAGATACTTTGAAAGACAAATGAAAATACTGCCACATGCAAGGTCAATGACAAACCTCCCAGAAAACCTGTCTTCTTTCCCAAAAGGTGACAGTCTGGGGTGCCACTGGGCACACCTGAGTGAGCCACACCACAGTCACTTCTCTTGTATTTCTTAAGTTTGAATTCCAGCAGCCTGTATACACACCTACTTATTCTTATGTAGGAATAAATAAAAGGTATGTACACATAAACTAGAGCTCCAACAAACTTTGAACACTGTGATTTTCATTGTTGCTGGAGCAGCAATTTTCAACCATTTTTGTATCACAACACATGTAAACTAATTACTAAAGTTATGTGGCACCCTGGCTGGTGTGGCTCAGGGGAGTGAGTGCCAGCCTGTGAACCAAAGGGTTGCTGGTTCGATTCCCAGACAGGGCACCTGCCTGAGTTGAGGGCCAGGTCCCCAGTTGGAGGTGCGCAAGAGGCAACCACACATTGGTGTTCCTCTCCCCCTTTCTCTCTCTCTTCCCCTTTAGTAAAAAAAAAATTATATTTTTTGCCGATGACAAAAAAATAGGTAAAATTTTGATTTATTCACACCAGACAGCTATTGTTGTGTTTGCTGTTGTCATTTTTTATTTGACAATCTAGGGGTAAAGAGGTCAGTTCCCCTGACTAAATAGTCAGGTACTGCATGTTTTAAAAATTCTTGCAACACACCAGTTGAAAATAGCTGTGTTGGAGAAATGAATAAACATCAATTTCCAATCCTTATAATTATTTGATTAAGGTTAAAATAGTTTCAGGAAATCATTATACAAGAGCAGGGTAGGTTACAAATTAGGGGAAGAGAAAAACAACAAACCTAATTAACAATGGTCAGTTCACATTTATCTATGAACTTTATTAATACATTAACTCCCCAGGTTCACTGCAACCACGATTTCACTTGATGCAATACATTCTATTCCGGGATTTTTTTTTTCCTTTCTTTTTATGACCTAATGATGCATTTAATTTTTAATTAAATTTCATTTTAAAAGTATAGAGTATGTATAAAAGCCAAAGCAAGTGCTCAGCATTTGTTCATTGCATCTGCACTCACTACCACAAAAATTAACCTTAATCTAAAGGGGCACAAATGGGATTTTATGCTATCAAGGGGCCCAAGTATTGAAAAATCAATGACTGTCCACCCAGACAAAGAACAGCTGTTCCCTAATACTCCAGCTCCACCTTGAGCCCAGGCTCGACCCCCAGTGACTGCCCACCCTCTCACTTTCCCCAGACAACACTGTCAGAAGGATGCTATCGATAAAGCCATGAGATGGACCAAGTGGTGACAAGACAGAGTGGCCGCGGCCTACCCAGATGGCACTCTGAAAGGCATTTTCTATCACCATCACTCAGTACTTTAGTAAAATCATAACCAATCTTATTTCCTGTGTCCAGAAATCCACCCAAAGAGATTCTTTCCCCATTTGTGTTAAAAAGGCCATGGAATGTCAAGCATGGACTGATTCCCAACCCTCTAAAACAGGGGTTCTCTACCTGCAACCCATGAGGCTTCTAAAGAATAACACATAACCGGGCAGTCAGAACATCTTCTGAAATGTGTGTGCTTTTTCCTTCCTGAATGTCATGAAGTCAAGATGTCATGGAGAGAGAGAAGGAAAATTAACGTGTGCAAAATGTAAAGAAAAAGAAGATATGGAGTGTGGCCATGTTTTTCCTTGGCACGTGGGGATTTTCTAGAATCCCTTTGGGGAGAGGAAGGAGGAAAATCTCAGGGACAATAGATGAGAAGACAGACTCGTGTTCAATGTGACATTAAAAATGTCATTTTGTCCACTATTTCCCACCTAAAGACAAAACAAATGTTAAAAAACTAAATTACAGGAACTTGAAGAACACATGTGGCCTCAAGTTTATACAGTTTTCTTGATCCACTCTGAGAACTAAATTTCTAAAGCCACGTATTAGGATAAATTTCTTGGTAACAGATGAACACTACTAAGAGGGCTACCAAAACAATTAAGAGGCAATAACACATTCCTCACCCAGAGGCACTCGGCACCACCTGACTTCCGACAGGCTAGCTTTTTACATGACACCTCAGTAGATCTAAGAACGAGGTCACCATCTTGCCACATTAGTGTCCCCACCACGGTGGTTCGGATAAGCTCTGGACCATGAGACTTGAGTGGTGGCAACTCTGGCTGGTCACAGATTCAGACCCAGCGGTTTGAAGGAGCAGAAGACAAGTAGGTTGCGAAATCATGGGAAGCACCCTCTATTGAGGGCACTGAAATCCATCCCCTGTTGACTGCTTTCCAGTCTACCCTTTGAGGTCATGGACTCCCTGCTGCAGTGATATGCTGTGCTCCATGCATCATGGGGTTCCGCCTGGACACAACCATCTGCGCCCTGAAAGGGTCCACAGTCCCTGGCCTGAATGGTGATTGTCTCCAGAAGCGTCTTTTCTGTGTTTCAAGCATCAGGGCTTATTAAAACCCCAAAGGGAAGTAATCCCTGAATGCCACTAAAAGATCTCCAGCTGCTACCATTTATGAAGTAGGCTTGACAAGGGGGGGAGGGAGGAGGGGAGCGGGGAGCAGGAAGCAGGGGAAGAGAGAAGAATTCAGACAAGGGTAAGTTATCCAAACAGAGCCCCCATCAAAAAAGAGTCATGTTTTATCAGCTTAAGCTTTCCTGCCTCCTCTCCCAAAGGTATTTCCCCCCCTCAGCTCTCCTTAATTCTTCTTTATAGCTGTCTACTTTCTTTAAAAAATAATAATAAAGACAGCACATGGCTAGAGAATGTCCAAAAGTGTATGAAAATTAGAAAGACTAGCTAGATGAATTACCTGGAAACAGGACTGAATACATCTTTCCTAAAAATCTGAGAGGAAAATGTTGGTTTTGTTTTTCCAGGGAGAAGAATTAGAGTAGCTCTCAGTATCAGCCTCTCCCTTCTTCATTCTTTTGAAAAGGTCTTTTCATCTCATTAAGTTAAGCTGATTAATAAAAATTCAGCAGTTTGCCCATGGACCCTTTAGAAGCAGTGACACAAGCCGAAAGATGCAGGCGGAAGGTCTTTGTGCGGGAGGCAGTGAGGGGTGGCTTCCTAACCCTGCTGTTGTCGTGTTCCCCCCCACCCCCCCCCAAAAGAGAGGTAGTGCCATGGGCTCGGATGCACCAGACATCGCATTGCTATCTGTTACCTCCCAGTGACCTCCAGAGGAAGTGTAGTGCTTACTTTTATGCAAAAAGAGAGAAAAGAAACTTAGAAAAAAGTACAATTGAGAACATTTTGCTTCGTTTCAAAATTACCTGTACAAATTAATGAACAAAAGCATGGCCTACAGAAAAAGGTTCATTAATGGGGAAAAGCAATTTTATCCCAAGGAACTTCATATGTAAACAGAAACTTGTACTTTTTACTGTAAAGCAAGGCAAACAGATGTATCCAGTTATTTACTGGTGAAGAACTGTTTCCTTTGTCATCCAAAAACATATCCTGTTAATTCTGTAGTCAGTATCTAACACCTAGGGGACACTCAAGAGTTAAAAAATGAATCTCCTCAACAAATTTTAAAAGACTTTTTTAAAGATAGAAAATGTAAGATTATGAGATAAATTCATCCAGAAAATAATTATAAAATGTCTATTATGTGACAAGTTCTAAACAAGAGGACAGACAGAAAGATGACTAAATCCGCTTTGTAGAAGTATTTTCCCAGCCACCTTTTACAGGCATAATACTAAAACGTACATTTGCGTTTCATGAAAAGCATTTTTCCCAGCTGACTAAATTTAAATTTATTCTACCATTCACACTTTGTTTAAAAGTCCCCCTCAATGGCATTCGCTATTCATATGTTAACAATGCTACCAAATTCATTTCTGTCAAATCTCTGTGTGTGACAGTGTTTTTAGTGCCACCTTACCCAATCTTCCCGTAATATATTGGATCAAGTTTTATCGTCCGTCTGGTTCTGTCATTAAATTTGCCCTAAAACACCAGACCAAATAATTAGTTTTGTCTAAATCTCGCTTCAAAAAGATTTTGGGGGGAAATGTTATTCTTATATCATAGGGACAATGCATGTACTTAAAGTCATTAAGTCTATAGAGAATACCCCCAAATATTTAAAAGTGTTAGCAATTTTTTTAAATGCAATTCTTGATTAGAAGATTGTTAAAACAAAAACAACAAGCACCATTAAAGGACCACCCTAAGCCTTGACCAAATCATCCATCTCTATTACCATTTTCTCCAGATAAGCATGGAGAATCTTGTATCATTAAGAAAGCCATACTTATTTGACCACACCTTCCCTGTGGCCTGAATGCTGTCAACAGTTTTGCCATCATCCATCCATCTCTTCAAACACCTAAAAGGCTGAGACCAGACAATGCAGCTGAGAAAAACAATGAATAAGGATCTACTTACACTTCTAACCATAGGTTAGCTGTGGCTTACAATTACCCAATAAAGACGGGCTAACTAGAGCATAGCTCCTTTTCCATGAAATGAAAGATGAGCAAAATCTTAACAGCATTATCATTCTTCTATTTTAAAAATACTACCTGCTATATGCCAAGCACTATGCCAACTACAGCAAACAAAGGATTAACAAGGTGTGACCCTCAAAACCAAGGCAGTTACCATGTATCCGGTGGAATGTCTTTAAGGGAGGTGAGAAGTTACTGCTGAGGGATTCTAAAGTGAATGGCGAGGACACTAATTAAACATTTTGGTGGTAGCTCTTTTTTTTAATCAACTTGCATTCCTGGGTGTCCCTGTAAACGGAGACAGGAAGGGTCACACACATTCGCTCGTGTTGTGTGTGTCACACTGAAAGAGGCAGCTGTTGAGAGAACACTAAAACTACTGCTTCTGAGGAAATAAAGGGTTTACATGAGGGCAGCAGTGTGGACACTGCTACTCACTGCCAGTGGGTGCCATCCGTGAAGGTGGTTCTTAAGGTGGAATTGCCTTGATTCCAAGGAAATGTGAAAAAATCTTACTGAAAAAGCTTCACTGTGTAGGATTTCCCCCCAGAAACAGTAATTTTATTACATAAATTCCACTGGAATAGGGACTTTTGCTAATAAGCATGTTTAAGTCAAGTATTACATAAATGCTTAAAGAGGGCCTTGTAACACAAATTATTGACTTTTTTTTAAAAATAGCATCTTTGTGATGGTATTTCTCTGATAATATAAAATACAAGCAAATGATATAGTAAATAAGATAAAATACAGTGTATGTGTTATATGCATATTTAAATAAAACAGCTTGTTTTGCATTCCAACTAATACCAACGATTTTCTATTTTATGCAATTATGGAAACTTGAGCACTCAGACTTTTCAGGAGGTATACATCTATTATATATACACTTTCTTCAGCATCTCACAATGGCATCATGGGTACAATTGTCTATCACGGATTAATAGTAGCTCAGTATTTGTTAATAAAGAAACAGGTGTGGCTCAATTAGATGGATGTCATCCTGCAAACTGAAAGGTCACCGATTCGACTCTCAGACGGGAGTCATGCCTAAGTTGCAGGTTCATTGCCCAGTCAGGGCCCATCCGAGAATGTTTCCCTCCCTCTCTTTCTCCCTGCCTTCCCCTTTCTCTAAAGGAATGAATGAATGAATGAATGAACGAATATTTAGAAATACATTTTAAAGAACAGCTTAAAAGCATAATCCCATAATTAGCATTGTTATTACAATGAGTTCTTATTTTAAGAATGCCTTTCAATAAACATAAGTATATTGTTAACTGGACATAAATATCAGCAAAATGAATCTACTTTAATACTCTTTCTGATAAAAAGATTACAAAACAAGTTAATAAAAAAACAGATTCTACAAAAACTAAACTTGGGTTCTTAAATTTAGTCAGATGGCTGTTATTAGGTAACAAGGAAATGAAAAACATTAAGTTCATGTCCAACAAATTACTTAAAAGCAGAGACACACTGATGAGCACACATCCTGCTATTGGTAATAGTTGCTACTCACAAATCAATCTGCTTGGGAGAGAGTAAGACCTAGCCTCTAAAAGGACACATCTTCACGGTCTGTGATTGCAATTAGTCCACCGAAAACCCACACTGCCACAGGAAATGGGGTGAATCTAGTCCAATTCACCCACGAAACTGATCAGGAATAATTTGACTAGAAACTGCTGAGAAAAAAGACCCTAAAGTGGGCCAGGTGTCTCCAAATAAATGAAACAATTTCCACTCTGTAAGCAGGTCTGTGAAATGCAAAGAAGGTATGAAACAGATGAGTTAGTAAATAATTGCTCATTACTGTTTACGTACCTACCTCTACACTTACCATCATCTTGATGCAAATGCCTTTAATAACTTACTTAAAATTTTAATTGATTTTCTGGCTGAATCATTCTTTCTTGTACAGTGAAATGGCATCTTGGAACTTATTTTAAAGATTTAACATGTCTTGTCCTGGCAGGTATAGCTCAGTGGATTGAGCGCGAGCCTGCGAACCAAAGGATCACCAGTTCGATTCCCAGTCTGGGCACACGCCTGGGTTGCTGGCCAGGTCCCCAAATGGGGGCACATGAGAGGCAACCACACATTGATGTTTCTCTCCCTCTCTTTCTCCTCCCCTTCCCTATAAAAATAAATAAATAAAATCTTTGAAAAAAAAAAAGATTTAGCATGTCTTGTCCACTTAGGTTTTCACTGATTATTGAAGTAATCTTTGAAATGGCCATTTTATAATATAAAGTCTACCATAACAGTTATAAATTTTTTAAAAGATTTTATTTATTTATTTATTGTTAGAGAGAGGGGAAGGGAAGGAGAAAAATAGGAAGAGAAATATCAATGTGTGGTTGCCTCTCGTGCAACCCCCACCGGGGACCCAGCCCACAACCCAGGCATGTGCCCTACTGGGAATCAAACCGACAACCCTTCAGCCTGTAACCTGTGCTCAATCCACTGAGCTACCCCCCCAGCCAGGGCCATTTATAAATTTTTACTAATATATTAAAACAAATATGCAAAATTAGATGAGCTATGTAAAAAAACAGGACAAAAGGCTGGTAGTGAAAGATATGTTACTTATATAACATGATGAAGATTTATATTGCACATGCTATGCTGTGTTCCAATACTTATACATTTATCCAACTTTCTAAAAATCTTCCCTATTCTACTTCATATTTCTTCCCAAAGGCAAAGGAAAAGACAAAGAAAACCAAACAGTTCCAGTAAATCAGCTTAAGGCAGATCTTATACCTACCTATGAAATGGAAATATTCCTTAATCTAAGTTCTTCTTTTCCTTCTTTTAAAACACTTGTTAAATCTCTTCTAAATTTTTAGAGCCACACGAAATTGAGGGTGTAATCAGACACAACTTAGTCAAAATCTCCTGTCGCATTTCATGATTGGACTCATCAACTCAAACGACGGTGTCTGGCTAGTTTGGACAGTTGGATATATCTTAAACATTATTTTTCTTACTGATTAACTATAACTTCAATGTGGTTTTCCAGATAAATCTTTAAAATCATGTTTAAACTAACACAGAAAAAAAAAACTGTTCAAATCATCTTTAAAGTCGTATTTGAAAGTAAAAATTTAACCTGTGTGTTCTTTTCAAAAATTTACACTTGTTGTAGATACACATGAGTTACTTCCCTTGCCCTGATAAAACAACATGGGGAAGCAGGGTGAATTATATGTTTTAACCAAGGAAGTGAAAGAGACCAAAAGATTCCTGAAGTTGAAAATGACCTGCCAGAAGGCAACAATCCTCGTACTTCGCAGATGAAGAAATGGACTGGACCACGATGACATGACTTGTGCAAGGTTAAACAGCGAAGCAGTGTCAAAGCCTTGACACATCTCAGATCTTCTTTCTCAGATGCTCTAGCCAAAGAGATCAACTAATTCAATCACCAAGAAGAAAAACAGAGTCCCAGAGCACTTAGTGATTTGCTTAAGGTCAAACATCTCCTTGATAAAAAAGAAAAAGTGACATCCAAATTAGCTGACTCCAGACCTTAAGTGTTTTTTTTTTAAACAATTTTACTTTACTTTTCAAACTGACAAAACCAAAAAGGAGAATTTTCACACAATTAACACATGAGCTCGGTTAGGTTATTACCAAAATATCTGGCAATAGGCAGGCAAGAAAATGAAATGAAGAGAGGAAGTCTATGGGCACAAAATATATCTTATAAGTCAATACTCAAGTAACTAATTCTCCAAATTAATTAATCAGAACAACAGTTCCCTAGCTCTCCCCGAGGGAATATTACGCACCAGGCATTTTGCATGCATTTACTTTCTCATTGAATCATCACATGCCATGCGCCCTTACAGTTTTACAGTAATGGAGACGGGGTAGAGAAAAGAGTCCGTGTGTGAGCCAGGCCACCTAACTCCGAAGTCAGTCAAAGCTCTGCCCTTGACCTATCTCTGCACCATTGTAAGATTCATTGAAAAGTATTTACTAGCTAACATTACTGGATTGGTCACAAAGTCCATTGAGTTTTTTCCATAAAATAAAAGACATATTTTTCATTTTCACCAGTAACTTTATTGATTTGGATGTTTTTGAGTGTGTTGGCTATGTCCCACATGGTAGAATGTTGATTGTTCTCAATTAATGTCTCAATGTGATGGCTGTCAATTTCAACTAGTCTACCTGACTGTGGAGCACTGTCCAGAGAGAAATCTCCAACACAAAACTTCACAAACATTTTGTACCTTCTCCATACACTGTACAAATCTTTTTTTTTGCATTTCAGTTGTGTTTTTATCTTTCTTGAAATAGTAAAGCATAATATGCCAAAAGTGTTGCACATTTTCTTCCATCTTCAATATTAAACTGGCCACACAAAAATTCACCAACTGTGTTTTTTCTAAATGTACATTGACATGACAGCTGTCACAATACAGTAGCAAAATTGCTTCAAAATAAGTTAAAGACAACCAAGCACTACTAGAGCCATCGCACAGAGAAAACTAAACGGACTTTTTGGTCAACCCAATACTACCCGCATACTATGTGCCAGGCATTTTTCTACAGTAACACATCATTTAACCATCACAGTACCTCTATTCGAAAGGCACATTATTGTTCTCATTTACAGACGAGGAAGATGAATCAGGGAAAGGTTAAGTAACTTATCCAGGTCCACAGCATGTAGTTAGTGGAGGAGCTGAGAGCTATACCCGGAATTTCAGACTCTTAACCATCATGGGCTAGCCCTGGGTCTAGTGTTTCTGAATGTAAACCACAATCCCTGACCTCAAGAATCTTATAATCTAGCTAATGGGAACAGAACACATACAAGGATGCAGACGGCACACACAAAGTATGGTATGATCCACGTACCAACATTATTTATAGAAATAACTGCATCCGAAGGCAGGGTGACAACTTTCACTTCAGAGGCACAAAGGGCAGTGCGTGAGGGATGAATCGGCTAACATGTCCAGGCACACCTTTCAACTAAAAGACCTTGGTTAGTCTGGCAAAGCAGATGTCCATAATGGATAAGGTGCCAAAAGTCTTTCTTCCCCCTCCAGTTGTCTCCCTGGAGATTAGCTGGGAACCTGATCCATCTACATCGTATCAGGAATCTTTTGTCTTTGAAACTAATCAGGAAAAATTTACTGGCTGTTAAGCTATGGGGCCAAACTCCTGTGATGAAGGAAGAAACAAGAAGGGAAATGGGGGTATTGGATTTGGGACACAAAAGAACACAGAATCCATTCACGCACTCATATACTGTTCCCTATAGCTTAAAACACATTTATTTCTTGCCCAGAATGTGTTTACTCTGGACTAGGCAAAAGCGGTATTTAAAATGTAAGTAAATCTATTTTGTTATTATGCAAACCAAAAAGGACTGGAAGTGCAAGAATTTAGATTAAATATAAGGGAAAATTTCCCAGCCACGTGATTTTAAAACTCTGAGACTTTTACTCAAAGAATATTCAGAATTTCTTCTGATATTTTTCAAAAATAGTTTTTTGCCTTGGTCAGCCCTCAGGATGGAGCTCACCTGAGCACTGAGGAGGGCCGCCAGCTGGCCTGAGAATTCCCGAGCAGTCAGATTATTCTTCATGCTCAACACACGCTGTATAGACACGTGGCCTCGCAATTAGCTAAAAAGTACAAGTCCACAAAACATTTAGCCTCTGGTTGTACTGATTACCTGCTGTGGGTGTAACAGTTGTGGCTTACTACCTCTCCAGTCCATTAAATGCTCAACAAGAAGGAATGTAAGTGTGCATTTTTAACCCTCCTTTCACATCAGCACGGAGCCTCCTTCCCCTCCCCTGGCATCCTCAGAAATTCTGCCCCAAGGTCACCTTCCAAGATTTCACTGAGCTCTTAGGCAGAGTGAGTCACTCCATACAGGCCAGCTACGTGCTCAAGGGCCACTTCTCAGCCAGATTCAAAGTGTATAAAACTCGGTTTTCTCACCTGCAAAACAAGGACCATCATAGTATTTCCCCCCTAAAAGCTGTCACACTGTGCTTGGTATATAATAAATGCTCAATAAATGGACTATTCAGAAGTGCCTCCTTTTCTGGAGGGCACGTGAGCACTTCCATGGCCTGCTGAAGCAACAGCAAAAGGAAACCACTGCTACTCACCTCTGAGTCAACACCAAGACTTTATTTACTTGGGGGTTTTGAAAATGTGACTCAAAAGCCTGAAGGGCTCGTCACAGCCCTGTCAGCTTGGGACGAGAGGTGGGCTGCAAGCCAGACATCAGCCTCCCAAACACAGCCTGGTGTTTGTTGGGTGGGCTTTGCTTTTTTTTTCTATTTTATATAGTAAGTTTCTGCAAACGATTTTTGTGAACAGTGTTTGGGGGTGCAGCTGAAAAGAAGTTTGATAACAAGTGCTCAATCCATAAATCAGTGAAATAATTCAGATATAATAGAGCACCCCCAGGTTCCTTCTGGATATATTAAAATCACCTTGAGTTTTACCACCATCTAACCACTTACTAACCAAACCTAATGTGAACACCTTCAACATTTTCTAGTATTCAGTCTATTTACAAAGCAATTACAGAGTGTCTGAGATACACCACAGTGTGGAACAATTATAACACCTAGGAGAAGCCCGTTACTTCATCCATTACAAAGGATAATCCATCATAATGACCGTCCCCCTTGATACCAGACACGAAGCCCCACAGTGACACCCCAGAACATGGCTCACCGACCCATGCTTCTGGTACCTGCACTGGAGGATCCCCTCACTCTGAATTAACTACTTTCTGTGTATCCCCCAAGTCCACCTACAAGGTCACAGCCAGCAGATCTTTATTCCTGTGGCTATGGATCCCTGTAGTTCTACTACTTCTCTCCCTGTCTGATTAAAATCACGTCATTCAAGGCCTAGACTAAATTATCCCTCTTCTAGGGAGTAATTCCTGATCCCCTTGAACAGATGTGCCTTCTATCTCAGTCCACAGCATTCCACTCTCCTGCGACATTATTTGTGTGTTGTTCTTTATGAGTGGCCTGAGTGAAGCAGAACATTTTGATCACTGCCCTGACAATTAATGAATTTTCTAATTGTCTTGGTATTTGCCTGCATGTGGTCTCTAGCACTGATGTGTTCACATCCAATACCGCAGGAGACCCAGCATTTAAGATGAAGGGATGCTTGCGCCATCAGTTAAAACGAGTAACAATCCAAATACGCTATCGGTTTTACTGTGTATTTATTAAAAATCACTTTGCAGTCAGGACACATGAGAATTTCTTTTCAGGGATGTTTACTTTTCCAGTTAGTAAATGTACTGGGGTGGTTTTCGCTAAAACATAAGCCAGCCAGCTGTTTGTTTTGGTTCTTCAGTTGAATGGCAAAAATACAGCCAGCTTTTGCTCAAAGTACTGAACTTTAAACAAGGGAATCTGTTCCATATTTAAATGATTTAATTTTTTTTGTAATTTTTTTCTTTAATTTTTCACATAATGAGCACATCTCCTCTTCAGAACTTCAGAAATTTCCTTTAGTTGGCATATGGTTCTTCCTGGCCCATCTGATACCCCAGGGACACGGAAGCACTTAGGACACCCAAGAGAGTGTGTAATCCAACATGACAGCTGGGGGAGGAATGGCTGATGGGGCCTCAGCACAGGTAGCAGGGAGGAAGAATGTTCTGGCATCCAGGCTCACCCCCTATCTTTCACACTCACCAAAATCTACATTTCCTTTGTCCTGGAGAAGACAGCATTGCTGGCATGGAGGTTTCAATCAGAGACAAACGACCCACTGAGACGGCTCCATGTACCTTAAACTTCTCTGCAACAGACACGGCGGACGTCATCTCCCCAATTCCCTGTAACCCAGAATAAGTCCCCGCCGGCTTTGTAGCCGGCTTCCCTTTCCTCTCTGTGGCGCATTTACGAGTTCAGCTGTGGGCCCCGCTCCATGCCCTCCGCAGCCTTTCTTCCCCTAACACAGGCACACTTGAGCCGGCCCTGCAGTGCTGACTAAGGAGGAACAATAGGAGGCTTTGAGCCGGCCTCAGCCCCAGACCCAGTCAATATTTACTTCGGTTTGGAGCCACTGTTTTAAAGCTCCTTCCAAGCAGAACTCAACAGTTCGGAGTCCCCGGAGGTTTCTAGGTTTTGTTTTAACAAGGGAGAAGAGCGGAGTAGAGATAGAGTAAATAGATTACTGTCCAAATCACTTTCTCAGAAAATAAGGGAAGTTCTTCAAACAAAACAGGTTAGAGTCTCAGTACTAATTAGCAACGTGTAAGGGGAAAAACCAATCACTTTGCAACTCGTTACCGCAGTCTTAAAACTCTGAGTCAGACTGTAATGCAGACCCACCTAATGTGAGCCCTGTATGCCTCTGAGCAGGGTCCTGGTCCCATTGACCACCACGGTTGGCCACGTTTGCCTGCTCTGCCTGGAACAGCATGTGAGGGCCCAAAGTGAAGTGAGTCCAAACTCCTTGACAGACTTCCAAACCGAATCTTGTGTACGTGACCCATTCAAATGTGTCCTGAAAGTTGTGATTACCCAACACCCTGAATTAAGAGTGTGTTATAGTCAATATTGTGTGTCTGCTATCTTGGCAATAATGCAAAGACTGTTCTATGGCTTTGAAGATAATACCTGAAAGAAAAGTCACATTCTCTTTCCGACAGTGAAAGTGGCTTACTCCCAGATGGCAGGTGGAAGGTGAGGTAGGCAGGACCAACAGCTGTTTCTAACACTGTACTGGATGGAGGAAGTGGGGTTTTTCTGTGGACCTACATTGCCTTTTGTTGAGATAAACGCAGAAACCATCTATTAAAAATGAAATTATTTAACTGTAAATATTTTTGTATTTGCATAGTTGGTTTAATTTTTTTTAAGTCAACTGTCGTAAAGCTTACTTAAAGTGACAATTGGGAAACCATTTTACTCAAATGACTAAGGCCATATAAAATTACTAGAGGTTTCAGTCAGATTCCTGAGGAAAGAAATTCACAGTTGCCTGCTGTAACCAATTGCTCATTATTCCATTCAAATCGATAAGTAGGCTTTGTTCTTTTTGCTGAAAGACCTGACTACACATTCCATTCACATTTTACAATAGTTCCACAAAGACAGAAACAAATGATCTGGAAAGTATAAAGCAAGAGAAACTGAAGAGGGTTTGCAACTACCTAAACCTAAAATTCTAGCTTATGCCAGGCCAGCCAACCCTTGTATGAAAGGGCAGTTCATCATCATCCACATTCTAAACATATAAAACACATTGACATAATTCGGCATCTCGCAAAGGGAAATGAAAAGAATTCAAACTGTCCCACCTCCAAAAATTCTGAGGTAAAAGGTTAGGTATACTTGGATTGGCCTGTTCTCTTAGATTTGTCCAAATTCATCAAATGTACTAGAATATGTTCAGTTCTAGCCTTTGCTACATTATCTACCATATTAATAACAGCTAAAAATTAAAATGCAACTCAGTCATTTCAACATCGTAAGGAATTAATAGATACACTCCATTTGGCCAACCATGCTCTCCTGGAAGGAAAATACTGAGTCAGCCTAGCTGAGATGAAGTCTCTAGCTGATACTTTTAAACTGATATATGAGAGTATATAGAATTATATTTTTAATAATACAAAGTGTCAATAACTAAGTTGTCAAAATTTAAAAACTTCTTGCCTACCCTTTTGCCAAGAAAAGAAGCTGAAACGGGGGAGAGATTGTAACCACTACTCATTAATCAGACACCGAACCCAACCAACATAAAATTACAAAGTTTTAAACTTGAAATAAACTCATAGCAAGCTCATTCCCTGAACAAATCTTAAATTCCAATTTACAAGATGAAAGAAACCCGCTTTTGTATTAAATAATACAAGAACAAAGGTCTGCCTAGTATTCCATTGAGCATAGCAATTCTAAATATTAAAACACTTTTTTTTAAGGGAAATCAGTGATGTGGAGTTTCAAGTACTCTTTCAAATAATTTTGGTGTTGCTAATACTGAATTCAATATTTTTATTGCTGGCTAAGTGCTGCCCTCAGCCATCACTAAATTTCTGGGTACAGCACATAAGGATCATTGGTAATTTCCCTTATGAATTAGTACCTTCTATTGGGGGGCGTAAGTGAGGTTTGTACCTTCAGGAGTAAAACAACATTATAAAATAATTATGTAAGTATATGACTGCAATTTTAAAACAAGGAACAGGCGCATTTGCTATTCTCCAAAATAACCATAAACATATGAAGTAAAACCTGCTTTGAATAACCACCAGACAACTGTACAGGAAAGTGGCCCTCTGACAGCACCGTGGTACTCAGGTTTCAGGGCACTAAAATGTGTTCCTTGACAAACTCTGTTTCCTTTCTCAGCGAGATGCTGTTATGACCTATTTATGCTACTAACATTACTGTGCACATAATTAATATGTACTAAGTTTAAAAGCAGTTGATAACAAGAGTTTTTGAAGCACAGAGGTGTCAAAAGGTTAAAACGTTTTCTTTTGGCAGGATTCAGAAGAATCCACGGGTCTCAGGGACAGAAAGGAGCAGCCCTGGACAGGACTTGATCTGCTTCAATAAGCTCCTCACTGGACATACAGGCATTCTCTAAGAGGGTGTTGGAATTCATTAATTTCTCCTTCGAGATGAAGATATCTCATTACACCTGGGAAGTCCAAAGTAGAATATTAGCGTTTTCAAAGTCTAAAGAGGAAAACGTCACGAAGAGACAAACTTTGAGAGGGGGCGAGAGGACATTAAAAATAAACCTGACCAGCTTCACAAAGGAGATCGAAATTCCTTTCTGGGAACGAGGTCCTAGCGGACTTGCCTCTCAAGTGTCATTCTTCGCACATTATTACTCTTGTAGAAACCACAAGATAAATCCGAAAACGTGAATTCCTTTCAAAGAAAACCCAATGTAAATGCATAAATCATATCTATCGAGGACAACAAACGCAAAATAATACAACTCCGCCCATCTTTTAAAAAGTTAACTCTTCCATGATGCTTTGAAAATAAGTTTTCATTTTTAAGAATATATTTTCTATTCCACTTACAGGAACATCCAGAATCATAAAGTGAGATGCAGTCCCGAAGTAAGGTGGCCCTCTTACTGTCTGTTCTTTTCACAATGGTTTCCTAAGTTTATAAAGTCCTGTCAGATACACTTTCCTTCAAATTCTCACAAGTCTGAGGGATACACTACTTTTATTATGCCTTTTATTTATTATGGTGATGGAACTGAGGCTCAGTTTCATCACTATAAATGGCATATGTACAACTCAATGAGAATGAAAATTTAACTAGGTTAAAATATAACAAGAAAATGTTAACAAAGACAATTGAAAAATCCAATTTCACTCTCCGCACAACACCCAAATCCATCTGAAGTTTTATCCCACACAGATGCTATTATAAAAACACAAAACAAAAGACGTACATGAACTCAATGGTCTTACTTCATGCAGTCAAAACAATCTATAAATGTATACATGTCAGCACACCCGAAAACTTGGTTATAACCAGTTAATCTGATGACAAATTAGTGTTAGTAACCTTGAATTAAAAATAAAAACCATTCAATGTGTTTCTCCCTTCTTAAAAAAGGGAGGGGAAACAATAATTAGAAGAGCTATTATTAATCATCTTCTTTAATTAAACACAGCAATGACCACAAATCTTAGTTATATCAACTCCATTTTGAACAAAGCCATTCTTACATATGCAAATGACTGCATTTTAATCAATAAAAATATCTATTCTTTTAAACCTAATAAATCATCTAAGCATGAACCACATTTCTGTTTTAGGGACCACTTAAGTTCACACACAGTCACAGAATGTTCTTGCATTTCTTTATCTCCCCAAATCACAACACTAGACACTCTGGGGCTGTCCCCTCAAAGTCATTGTCTCGGGATGCTTATTTACAACACAGCAAC